>PVJS01001000.1:0-17500 GCA_004027185.1 Glis glis
AGAGAGAGAGAGAGAGAGAGAGAGAGAGAGAGAGAGAGAGAAAGCTGAGGCTGGACACGAACCCGGATCCTCCGGTCTCCGCCTCCCAAAGTACTGGGATTACAAGCCTGCACCATCACGCCCGGCTGATGATTAATTCTTTAATCAACAAGGGGAAGAACTCATGACTGGGTGGGCGACATGACCACCCAAACTGTAAAAGTGACATAGTAATGCTGTTTTCTCCTAGATGTGAAGCACTGTTTTCTATGGAAACAGCATCAATTTCTATACCAGGCAATAGCTGCTCCCTCTTTCTCTGTGGCTTGATGACAACAGCTACTCTGATTTTCTGGGTTGCCAAGTTGCATAACTCAACATTTTGTGATGGTCTGGCCTTAGCACCTTCTCCCTAGCTCTACCAGCTATGTGGCTTTTTTCTTTCCTTTGTTCTACCATATACACAGGGCATTGGTTCTAGGACACCAAAATCTGCTGGTACTCAAGTCTCCTATATAAAATGGCCTAGTATTTACATATAACTTACCCATATCCTGTATAAGTTGTCTCTAGATTACTTATAATACCTAAGGCAATGAAAATATTATGTAAATAGTTATTATATTCTGTTGTTATATTCTGTTGTTTAGAGGATAATGATGAGAAAAATAAAGTGTGTACATATTCAGTAGGGACTCAAGATTTTCTGTAGCATTTTCCATCCACAGTTGGTCAAATCAGCAAATGTAAAGTCCCAGGTTACAGGCAGGTGACTGTACTTGACTTCTCTGAGCCTGTTTTCTTGTCTGTAACATATTACTTACTCATGAGAAGCTGTAAGAATTAAGTGAATTGGTATATGTAAAGTTTTTAGAACGTATTAATTTCTCAATAAATTAGCTATCATTATTATTATATTTTAAATTTAAACATTATGATAATCTTTAAGAACAATCAGAATAATAATCACTGATTTCTTTATACACATATAAATTTTAGAACATAGTAAGTGACCAATAAGTTAGCTATTACTATTATTAGCTTTTAAATTTTAAACATTATGATAATCTTTAAGAAAAATCAGAATAATAATTATTGTTTTGTTTTATACATTTATATAAATTTTGTTATGGAACAATCGTATGAGGTAAATATTAATTCTAAAACAATCATATGAAATAAATATTAATTCTAACCTTGCGCTTATAAGGTGAATACTAATTTTAACCTTGAGGTTCTATAAATTGTCTAGAGTCATACCTCTAGAAAATGGTGACAGTTGTATTTAGAGTTTAAGGATTCCGACTTCAGAGCCATGATCCTTAAGCTTTACAAATAGATAGATCAGTGTATATTTCATACCAAGTTCTCTCTACTCTTGAGCTTCATACATATATTAAGATGATTTTCTTAGAATCAAGGAGTGTGCACTGATTGAGATAAAGTTCTGTTTGTGGTTTTATATGAAAATCTCTCTCTGGTTCTCTTGAATTGCGTTTCAGCTCTTGAAGATACAAGTGTGCTAACAATCCTGTCAGTCTGGGGAATTTTGTGGCCATGTGAATATTAGGCAGCCAGGTGAATGAGTCAGGGTAGTGCAGGAACACATTTCAATTAGGAGCTCCACTACTGGGAAACTCGATTATTTTATTCACTTCTGAGAAAAGTCCTTTTGTGGCTGTTACTACTCAAGCTTGTCCTTAAGCTATTCTTCTGTGCTCTGAGACAGAAAATTGCATTCCACTTCTTTCCACATTCCCTATTTGCGTATTAAATATCCTGACAGTCATGCTGCAGTATTATAAACCATAAATTTTAATAATTTATTTAAAAATTGACATCCTGCACAGTGTGAAAGCTTCTGCTCCAGCACTGTTTAGGACTGATTTTTTTTAAAGTCTAATAAGCATTAGTACCTGTTGATAAAATTATACATCGGTGGGCTTACACTTTTTAATAGTAAGTTGTCTGTGATAATGACTAAAGGAAAGTTTCAAAGTAAGTGTGCATTTCCTTTATTAGTACATCTTACTTTGATTCTAAAATACAATCTCCTTGTGTCACTGGAAAAATACTTGATAGCGTTGAATATGCAAAGAACAGAGAATATTTCCTTATGACTGGGAAGTAGAAAAATAAAGTTGCTTCCTATGACCTCCTGAATTAAGACAGAGAGAGCTTTAATAATTTAAATTTTTTTATCCTAACTTTCAAGCAAAATGGGGTCATGATGCTAGAAAATTGTATTTAAAAATCTACTTACATGACAAATGCTAAGCATGTATTTTGAATTCTATGAATTTACTTCATTTAGAATTCCTTGAAATTCTTATTAGACTATCAGAGTGTTCAATTCCTTCTGATCACTTTGCTAACTGATGGGTCCCATAAATATTGAACCACATGAATTGTACTGATTATAGTCTCTGTGCTCAGAATTCTTACTCTTAATTAAGTGGTGAGGCTCATAAATTTCAGACCATGAATTGTTCAGGAAGCCACAGTTTAGAATGATTATCAACCAATCAGAACCATAAATTTCCTTTCTTATTTTTTGAAGTAAAATAGGGCTGCTATACAGCTTTGAAAGTGATGGATACAGAGTGTTTGTTGGTTTGGCCTTCTTTGTTTTTGTAAGCACTAATATTTCAGAAGATAAATATTAGTTGATGCTTCACTTTCTATGATTGGTTTTAATCTCAAGATACTTTGGAAAATTTACTATGCTATAAAGCTTGAGTTAGATACAGTTTTTCTGTTCTGATCTAAATAAGCAATAGTCGTCAAAACTTCAGTAATTCAGAAACACTGTGTCATGGTTATAGGAACAAACCCATTTTGGAATGAAACTAATTATTGATTATCCCCAGGGCTTCTGAGATCAAGTATGCCTTGGTGTAGTTAATTATGCTCTCAGCCCTGCAGAGTTTTTGCAATGGCAGGTTCAATTTACTTAGTAAAAGTATTGCTTTGTAAGATTTGCAGATGAGTCAATTAGACATTCATTAATCAGTGGCCATTGGAAATGTGGTGCTACCCAGTTGGGAAATGGTCTACTCCAATGACTAATGTATATTAATGCCAGCATTAATGACCTTCGAGTCTTTCCCCATGTATCTAAGGGAAAACAAATTAAAGAACTATTCCCTAAAAAGATAGATTTTGCTGAACTGTTATGTTTTACTGGAGACAGATTAAAATTGCTCGTTGAATTTACTAAAACCACAAGACTTCAGAGTAACAGTACTAGCTATACTTAACTAAATAAAAAATGCTAGAGATTTCATAATGAATTTTCATAGTGTCACATTCTAAATATTTTTATTAAGTAGGCAATTTTAGTCTCTTTTAGTATTTTTCATTATCAATAATGTTCAGAATTATTAAAAAAGAATTATAATATTTTCTATTTTTAAATTAATTATAAAATACTATTAAGTTCCTTGCTGGAAAGGAAGCATCTAATTTCTTAAGGGTTCATTGAAAAATTAAAGAATGTTCACTTTTTTGAGCACATAGCAAGTAAACTGATAGAATTATGTCATGTACTTATTTATGTGACTTATCTCAAATTGCTCATATACTTTACTGAGTGTACTATAATCTCTATATTATCATTATTAATTTTAAAATAGTATTACTGATTTTCATGAAAAATCTTTGTATTTAGTATAGTTGTACTCTAAAAGAACCATGTAATCCAAAAATCAGTTAGAAGAAGACAATATATCCAGACCAAAAAAAAATTTCCAGGCTTGAAATATATGAAAAAATGGATCTATTTTTCCAGTATACCATACTTTTTGCCTTGGAATCTTTTTACCAATTTCTTTGTAGGGTGCAAAGAAAATAGCTTTCATATATGTGATCCAGCTATCTAATAAAAATTATGTTCAAATGTGAGTAATAAATTATGAAAGCCTAGAGTATAATGTGCTAATAGTTTAATAATGAGCATCACATAAAAATACATCTATACTAAGGCCCATAGAATAGAGACACAATCTCCTTACACAAAGGCCTACATAATTGGCCTGAATATGATTTCTAACATCACTCATAATTGCTCTGAGACTTATTTTTTCCTTCATAGATGTCATTGTTGAAAGATTTTAAGTAACATGGGTAAATTTAGCAGCAATATATCCTAAAGTATGTTCTACTGAACACTAGTTCCAATGATAAATGATGGAAGAAAATCATGTGGTCAAATAAATCTGAGAATCAATGAATTAAAAAAATCAAATAAATTCATTTACTGTAGGATTTCTTCAGACCTATGCAGGCATCTATTGAGATTTTTTAGAAAATATGTCGGGTAATCTACCTATCAAATATGATTTATAACTTTTTTAGTTTGTGATAATATGCTTTCTTGAATATTCAAGTGTTCTAGAGAAAAAATTTTGGAGAAATCAAACTAAGATTAATTTTGAAGGGCTTTTCAAGTTGAACACACAGTTCTTGTGACATTGGGTTGTCTGTAGAATCTTTAAGTTATAAATTGTGTGCAATTAGATGTTTGCTACATACTAAATATTAGAAAAAAGTATAAGGATTTATTGAATATAATAAAATTAGCTTTTATGAATTCACCAAACAAATTTAGAAATTGAATACTGTCTGTACACCATGTCTAGCAGATGCTGCATCATTATCACTCCCTGATTAAACCTGCAGATGGCCACTTCCTTGAATTTAATGCCTTTGTTCTTTTTTTAAAATACTTATGCTATATATGTCAATATATCTTTAAGCAATGTGTTAATTTTCTTATATTTTTTTTGCTTTATAAAGAGTATTGTGTGAACATCTATGACCCAATTTTATTATAATTTCTAAAATACGTTTGTATTACATCTATATTGTTATGCATCTCTAATTCATTAACTTTTACTGCTAAAAAGATTCCACTGTGAGGATAATTGTATTTATTAATAAGTCTTCATACCTTCAAATTATCAATTGTACTCATATCTCTTAAAATATTAAATAAATGCAGAGCGTGGTGGCGCACGCTTGTAATCCCAGTACTTGGGAGGCAGAGGCCGGAGGATCCGGGTTCGTGGTCAGCCTCAGCTACTTAGTGAGGCCCTCCGCAACTTCATGAGACCCAGTTTCAAAATAAAGTATAAAAAATAGGGCCGGGGGTGTAGCTCAGAGGTAGAACACCCCTGGGTTCAATTCCCGGTACTGCAAAAAAAATTAAATAAATAATTATATTTGATTACTTTATATTTTTAATTATTTCATGACCTAAGATATATAATAGCAACTTTTATAGCAAATATACCCTTCTTCAAGAGCCCAAAAACTTGGTAGAATGTACAATCATACATATGCAACATGATTTAATGGGATTTGAGTCCTAGCTGCAGGATCATGAAGGAAGAGTGATTTGTTCTGATTTAGGGAGATAATATCTAACATTGTGACAGGTGAGTTTCTTACAGAAAAGTTGCATTATACTAGTTGGAGAAATTAGAGGAAAAAAGGACAATAGGAAGAAATCCAATTAGTTGTGTAGAGCAGATAGCTACACGAATTGTAAAAGTGAATTGGAGTGGAGAAAACTGTAAAGGGAAGTGACACTCGTGGGGAAAGACACATGTAAAAACTATCCGAGCCTTCACAGCACCATATAAAATAATTTTGTTCTAAAATTAATATTAAATAATATAACCACTCTTTAAATTTAAAATGATCTTTGCTGTATCATTTTTCAGCATGCAGAACAGATAATTTTTTGTGTGGGTACCTGTTTTGTATATTGTGGACATATCACAGAATTCCCTTGCCTCTTCCCATAAGACACCAGGAACATCTCCATCCCCCATTTGTGGTGATCAAATGTAAACAAATATTTCCCATCTTCCCAGAGACTTATTTACCCTAGTTGATAATCACTACTCCAGTTAAAATCTCTGCAAAGTTTCAGCAAAAAATTAGGTGAGAAAATAAATGACAGAATAATCAAAGACATTAGTAGTGAAAAACTGAGTCAATGCAAAAAGCATCTCCAAAATTTGTTGGCCATAGGTACAAAAAAAAAAGAAGAAAAGACAGAAGAAAACGAAATTGAACAAGTATAGAAGTATAGAGAAGGAACATGCAGAAACAGGAGAAGCTTTAGCTAAACACACAAAAAGAAGTTAACAGTGGCTTTCAAGAAAGATTATATGACTTTAATGGAAGTGGAATTTAGAGAATAAAAAAGGTGACTGACAGTTCATCCTATTTTGTAATTTTGGTATTTCCTCTAACTGTTGCAATTCCTCAATTCTAACCACCATAGAGCTTTTTAAAAGATAGTGTTTTTATTTCCCTTCTCCGAATCTTTTCGTGTTCCCTGTTGTCTTAAAGATCACTTACAAACCAGATAGCTGCAATAGTCTGGACTCGGCCTGATTTCATAAATGCAGCTTTTGCTGTGCTCACGCTTTCCTGTCTGTGTCAGTAAAACTGCATGACTTAGACAACGCTAATCCATGTTTTGTGGACTCACACCTCTACTCCTTTCCAGTCTCTAGATCCTCTAACCAGAATTACAATGAATTTGGAAAAAGTTATTCATTTTGAAGACTCCTACAATGCATATAAGAGTCACATACACAAAACCAAACTAGAACAGAGCAAAGAAAACCCCAAGTGAAGGTAGAGGGTAAAATTTTAAATAGACTGGTCCAGGAAATGTCATTGAGAACAATTTGAACATAGGCTTAAAGAGATCATAAAACTGGCCAGTTCCTACAGACAGAGGATGGATTTTCCAGGTAAAGCCAAAGCCAGCACAAACGCCTGTTTGCCTGGCATGTACCTGGGCTGGTCAGGTCTGTGAGGCAACAAAAGAGTGAAAAGAATGGTAGATGAGACCGCTGAAGTCATGACTGAAGACCACAAGGATTTGGAAGCCATTTTAATGGCTTTGGCATTGACTGTGGGCAATGGGCACATCTGGAAGGTCTGCGTAAAGCAATCCCATGACCTGACCTTCTAATAGAAGCTCAGTGGCTGCTCTGTTGAGAGTACTGTGGCATGGAAAACTTTGCCAAGAAAGATCAAAAAGCTTATAGTAATCTGGGTTAGATTTGGTCGTGTGTCAAGCCAAGGGAATGAAAAGGGGACCATGAAGTGTCATTCAATTCTGAATAGATTCTGGATGTAACGAGCCATTTTATTCTTAGCTGACAATCCTTTTTAAATCATTCTCATTGTTTTCATGGGACATTGCAACATAAATCTTTGATCTATTAAAATCTACTCTAAATTAGTAGTTTTACCATCTTACAGACATAGACCAAGAACTTAGAATTCTTTAATTGCACACGATGCCTCCTATTTCTTATTGTACTTATGTACTTTTAATTTATATACATTTCATACCTCAAAATATTATTAGTGTTTTAGTCAGTGTTCCTTCTTATTTACTCATAAACATTCTTTCCAGTATTCTTCCTTCTTTCTTATATTGCTATATTTTCATCTGGGCTATTTTTTTGTTTTGTTTTGTTTTAAGAACTCTCTTTGGTATTTCTTTTGTTTCCATCTCTGGGCAAAAAGTCTTTCAGTTTTTGTTTATCTATACACATGTTTACATAGCTATAATTTGTTGGAGAATAATTTTCAAGAGATTTAGAATTTAAGGCAGCACGTATTTTCTTTCAGAATGAATTTCTTTATTTGGTGGGGCTGTTTCTGTTGTTCAAATTGAAAAGCTATTCTTCAGTTTTATTCTTCCTACTTCATAATATTATGGCTTTATTTTTCTTTGGTTGCCTTTAGAATTTTGACTCTCTTGCTGGTGTTCAGCAGTTTTACTATGATGTGTCAGCAAGTATTTTTATATCACATTCTTGATTTTGTAGAGCTTCCTTTATTTGTGATTTCTTCACTTATTTATAACACTGTAATTTCATTTTTTCTAGTATTGCTCTGTCCTTTCTCTTTCGCCCCATTCTAAGACTGCAGCTACATATGTGTTATAACTTTTTACCCATGTTCCCTATATTAGTTGCTTCTCATATTTCCTTTTCTTCCTGTGCTTCATATTACAAATGTATACTGCCCTAAAGGCCAATTTACAAAATCTATACTATGTGCCAAATATCTGGATCAATCTATCTGTTGAATTATTGCAATTTGTTTAATTTTCAGTTCCAAAATTTGCAGTTGATATTTTAGTACAGATTCTGTTCTCTGGTGAATTTCTTTATCTTCACATTTATTTTATGGAATGTATTTGTCACAATCAATCATTTTAAAGTCTATGTGTGATCCCAACAAAACGTCAAAATCACCTAAAATCTTTTTTAACTTGGATTTTTTCACTTATTTTTATTTCTTTTTGTTTATGTATTTATTTATTTTGGTACTAGGAATTGAAACTTGGGGCACTCTACCTCCAAACTACACCCTCGGCTCTTTTTATTTATTTATTTTTATTTTGAAACAGGATCTTGCTTAAGTTGTTGAAGGTCTTGCTAAAGTTCTGAGGCTGGCCTTGAACCTGTGATCCCCTTGTCTCAGCCTTCCAAGTGCTAGAATTACAGGTGTGCATCACCACAGCCTGGCCTGTTAGTTTATTTTGAAAGTGTGTGTGTGTGTGTGTGTGTGTGTGTGTGTGTGTTTGTGGGTGTGTATGTGTGTGTGTTTTATGCTGGTTAGTTGGACTACATATCAGAACTGTGTTTGAAAAATTGCAGATATTTAGGATGATGCTATCTTCCTCCAGAAAGGATGTAAGTTTTGTATGTTTGTTATTTAGAGTTAAAGTAGATCACCTTGATTCCATTAGGTTTGATTACGATTAGATTTCAACCAAACGTGAGAGAGGGATTAGCTGCTTCCAATTTGCCTTTATTCCTAGACTATTTCAGAACTCTCAAGTAAAAATCTGTGGTGTTTCCAAAGTATCTTCTTATTGGTGGAACTTGAACACATTTTTGCTGCCTCTTCTTAGACCCATGACATTCCACCAAATTCTGAATTGCTATTTTCTGTTTGTCATTTACCCCTGAAGAAGGTGTGGATTTTGTGCCAATCAGGCCTGTGAGGCAACGAGGAAAGTGGGTGAGGCCATTATTTTCTCATACTCTATAACCAAATCAATATAAAATCTTATCGAATTTACTTTACAAGTGTGCCCCAAACTGACTTCTTCCAGCTGTGAAGCAGCAGACTCTATCAGAAAACAAGCCTCCCTATAGGAACAATGCCGGAGCCCGCTGGCAAAGTCGATCGGTCCCTGAAACGGGGATTGAGGATTAAGAAAAAACAAGAGGAAAGACAAGAGACAAGAGGAAAAACTAGAGATAGCTTCGGGAGGACTGCCGTCAATGCTGCAGCCTTTTTGGGAGGGCTGGCAGTCGCATACTGCAGCAGCCCCGACTTTATTCAGTCCAGCCCTTAAATACCTTTTCCCAGCATCAGATCTTTACAAAGATAATCCTAACAAGCGGATCAACAATCGTGATAACAATCAGCACCCTTTCTCCTCTTTAGATTAAGAAATGGTCAACTCCTTCTTCTGAGAACTTCCTTCTATTATATCAGCAAATCCTGATGGGCTCATTTGGTAGAGCTTTTACCTTCTTAGGCCATTTATGCAACTTAGAGTCTAAAGATAAGAGAATGATTCCTGATAAGCAAATCCTGATCGGCTCATTTGGTAAAGCTTTTACGTCCTTAGGCTGTTTATGCAACTTAGAGTCAGAAGCCAAAGAAATGGCTCCCAACAGAACAACTGACAAAAAACTTGACAGCACACACACACACTCACACACACACGTGTGTATAGAATTTTGTGCCCATAATATATCCATACCATCAATATTATTCTTTCTCTTTCTCTCTCTCTCTGTCTCTCTCTCTCTCTCACACACACACACACACATTTACCTGCTTATTCTCACCATCATTGAAATAATATATATTTTTCATCTTAAAAATTTTTACTTGACCCATACCTTCTAGCAACCATTGATCAAAGGGTCATGTCTGCTCTTTACATAAAAATACCTTGAGAGAGCCTCTGTACTCATTCTCCACATCTCTATTTCTACATTCCTAAATGCCATTTCTCCTAGAGCACTCCATCAAAAGATTAGCAATAACTTAGATTTTGGAGAATTCAAGGATCACTTCTCAGCCTTGATGTTATTTCACTTATCTGCAGCATATATACCAGCTTCTTGAAGTTCAATTCAGTGTTACTTATTGATGCTTTGGTCAACAATGGACTGCATACATGATAGTGGTCCCATGAGAATTTAATGACTAGTAATATCATAGCCATTTTAGCTTGTGCTAAAATGATAATACACTATGATGAAATAGCCTAATGACACATTTATCAAAAAGTATCCCTGTTGTTAAATGATGTATGACTGTACATTCTTTACTTGGTCTCCAGAGCTTCACCCTCTCTTCCCACTTTATTGACTGGTGCTTGTAGTTCCTTTAACTGGTTCTTCATTTCCAACCAAATGCACTGGGTTTCTTACTCATTCTTCTCATCTTTATTCCATCCTAAATCACTGCATACATTGAAACTTACAGAGCAAGGGTGTTGTGTTCACACTTCTTTTGATCTCAGTGACAATATAGAACTTGCTGCTCATGATGGCCCGCTCAGCCCAGTACCAGCATATTCCTGCTTGGCCTTTTTTCCAAGGCCCAACTGAATATGGTGCTTTTCTCATTTGAGAAGGAGTTATATTTCCTAGTGTTCCTAACACCTTTTCTGAAAAGGAACTTAATTGGCAATAAAGAACTGACTTAAGAACTGAAAGGAGGAAATCAATTAATTTTCTCTGTGCTGACATTTTTATTTTGTTTTACTGAACTATGAAAATGGGTATAGGAAAGAAATGTAAATTGGTAAGGTGAATTGAGAGCTCTACTTAAGGATCTGAATTATGGCACTTTTCTTTGGAGGCCCAGAAACATGAGCTTCCTGATTGCATTTTTTTTGAAGGTAGGATGATGTGTGTACAGACTGTGGGTGATTATGAAATAGCTTTGTATAAATCTTCTAGGAAAGCACCGATTTTTATACCTCAATGCTCACAGTGGTTGGTTGGTAGTTTATTTTTATGGCATTGTGCTTACTTTGACCCAGCCTAAAATATTCAAACTTATCTTTTCTCCTAGTGAAATTCTTCTCTATAATTTAGAGTGTTAAATGCAAGGCTGAATTTTGCAATGGTGTTCCATGCTATTTTCTGATGCATGGACTATCTGATATTACCAGTAATTTAAAAAATGCACCTTTTTATCTTTAATATGGTCCTCATTTAATTATGTGTAACATGACAAACAATTGGATGAAATTTGTCTATTTTTAATATTGAGATGTTTTCCAAGCAATGTATTTGCCTTTTTCTTTTGATTGTTTTTTTCCTGGTTTCATAACAGATAACTGCAGGAGCATGCCCAATGGTCACACATATGCACACACATAACAATTGAGGAAAAAGCTTTCACAGCAAATATGCCCACAGTATGCTAGTTTCAGTTAGATACATTTAGTTATTGATGCGATAGGTCACAATGCAATTTAGAAGCAATGAAAAGGTAATGAATGTGCTGAAGCAAAACCTCTGCCTAAAACAGTTTTTTTCTGTGTACATGGAGGAAGTAGATAGATTTGGATGTCTATTGTCCCCTGCAGTAATGTCTTCAGGCAAAATGGCAACGTCAACGGCTGCAGATATCTGCCTAACCTGGGTGAAGGGCAATCTGTGCTTTTATTCTGCAGTGTTTACAGGAGAAAGTTATGAACACAGCATAACTGATTGGTGCAAGAACAGCACAAATCATCCTACAAATAGTGATTAGGCATGGGCTACTGTAAAAGTCAAATTGCCATTGCGAATGTTTAAAGGTGCACTGATGACAGTATGTGTTTCACAGTATTAAATTTTGGCAGTCCTGAGTGGATTGTGCAGGAGTGCACTGGCAGTGTGGATCAGTCACCCACATTTGTTTTCACAGCTTCCTGCATAGTTGTGTGTACAATGAATATATTAAAAGATGAGGCAGGATAGTCTTTGTGCCTAATTAACTGAAATATGTACTAAACACTAACAGAAAAAAAATAGATGTGATTGTAGACATGGAAACATCTGATAGCTTTGTTCATATGATAAAGGGGTAGTTAATGTAGTATACTGACATTATAGTATTTGAAAAAAATGTTTTTTATTGAACAAACACTTTTATTCTAAGGATAATTTTCTGACTGTATGCAGTCTTCAATTCAAGCTGTGGTCTGTTTTGCCTGTTCCATGATTAAATAGAAATTTTGAATATGATTAAAATTATAAAATAATTATGCCTCACAGTTTGGAACTGTCAGCATAACATTGAGCACATGTTTCTCATAATTTTCTTTTCATTATCTTCTTTTCCTTGTAACTTAGTTTAAATGTTCTTAATAATATTATCATCAAGAAAAGCTAGATTTTTCTTGAAAAAATTATTGTGCCACTTTTAGGTGAATTGTTTAAAAAATTAAATAAGAAAATATCATAAAAGAGTCATTTCAAAGCTGATTAGTAATGGATTTCTTGATTATTTTTCAGATTTATTGAGGCATACTTGATCGAATTGTATATGTATAGGAGATATGACGTGATTATTTGGTACATGCACAATTTTGTAAAACAATTGCTACAATCAATTGACACATCTATCACCTAAAAAGATAATCCTTTGTGTGTGTGTGTGTGTGTGTGTGTGTGTGTGTGCGCGCAAAATAAGGACACTTAATATCTATTCTTTCAGCATATTCCAAGTAAACAATACAGTACTAATGGTAGTTGTTCATGCTATATATTATATCCCCCGAACTTACTCATTTTGTAAATGAACATTTTTTATTAGTCAGTTTTCTTTTACTTTAACAAAACACCTGAGCCTGGACATTTTATATATATTAAAGAGGTTTACGTAGCTCACAGCTATGAAAGCTCAAAGTCAAAATGGCATGGCTTCAGCACGAAGATGACATCATGACTGAAGTGCATGTGACTGAGACAGATTACACCATGAGTCAGAAAGTCAGAGTGCTACCAGGGTCCCATGAGACCAAGGGCATGTTCCCAATGATTAAAACTTCCCATGAATGCCTACTCTTTAAGACCCTACCCCCTCTTAACATCACCACACTGGAAACCACTCTTCTAACACATGCACCTAGGAGACACATTCAAGCTACATCTGAAGTACAGTAAGGTTGTGCCCTTTAAAGAAAGAAACTATTTTTATTTATTTATTTATTTATTTGTTTGTTTGTTTGTTAGTACTAGGGATTGAACCCAGGGGCATTCTACCTCTGAGCTACACCCCAGCCATATTTTGTTTTTTATTTTGAAACAGTGTCTCGCTATTGCTGAGTGTCTCACTAAGTTGCTGAGCCTGGCCTCAAACCTGTGATCCTCCTGTCCGAGTCTCCCAAGTACTGGGATTACAGGTGTGTGCCACAACATCTGGTTCCAATTATTTACTTATTTATTATTTATGTATTTATGTATTTATTTATGTATGTATTTATTTATTTATTTATTTATTGTGGTACTGGGAATTGAACCCAGGGGCATTCTACCTCCGGGCTACACCCCAGCCCTTTTTTTTAATTCTTTGTTTTTGAAACAGGGTCTCACTAAGTTGCTGAGGATCTCACTAAGTAGCTGAGGCTGGCCCTGAACCTGTGATCCTCCTGTCTCAGCCTCCCAACTGGGATTACAAGTGTGTGCCACCACGCCCGGCTTGCCAATTACTTATTTAAAATGGATATCCTCTTAAATCGTCATTTTTCTTCAAGTCATACTCTAAATTTTACTCTGTATTTTTTGTCAATTATTGAGAGACTTGCCACTTGACATAAATAAATAAATATAGCCAAAACAGATAAAATCATTGATGCCACATAAAATGACCCCTAGAACAAAGCACATTAATTGTTGTGTTCTATCTCACTTCAGGATCTGTAACCTTCATGTATTTTTGTATGTTACTTTATAGATGGCTCACAAATGTTCATTTCGACTACATAAGTTATTTCAGCAAGCAAGATAATTTAATCTCACAATAGTTTAGTGTCAATCAAATATACTCTACATTCTGCAGCAGGGTTTGCCTTTGTCTGAGCAATGGGAGCAAAGAGCTGGATTTATCAGTGATAGGTGCTGTTTACATAGACATGGCAAGTAATTCCTCAAATTTGAGTTGTAAAGCATTACAACTGTGAAAAGTCTTTCTAGGTTTCATTTTTTGAGCAACTAGTGGATGCTAACAGTCAAAAACAATTGTGCAATGCTATTTATGATTAATGTAGCCAGGGGACATTATTATTTTTCCAACATTGCCAACTAGCTCTTCTGGAATAGGCTCATGGTTGGCCTCTCTTTGCTTTCTTCAAGAGAAAAACATTTCCCTTGGGCTTACACATTTTTCACATTTAGTGTACATAAAGTTTTACTGTTTTGAATACTTGTGAAGTATATTTCTGCCAAAGAGTTTGGAAAATGAAAAGTCCAAAGACATATAGGATCCCCAGGGTGGATTAAGCAAGGGCCGAGAATTAAAAAAATAAAAAGGAGAAAAGTAAATAGGAATGAAAAAGTCACAAAAGAGAAGTCACACTCGAAGCAGGTATACCCATGTAGATACGTAAATTATGTATGTGGAGATAAAAATATATCAAGTGATAGATTAAGTAAGAGTGATAGAATAAGCTTCCAGGGCTGAGAAATGTTAGAATACTTATTCATTTATTGAGAAAACACATGAGCTTTCCCTCTTAGCATTTGTATATATGTGGATTTCTACAGAGAAATACAAAATGATATTTTCTTTGCTTTTGATAAAAAATGAATAGAATGCAGTAATTAAGAGCAGTAACATTGACAATCCTGACATAAATTAATTTATATTTAACCTCCTAAAATTGAATTAATTCATATAAAAATAGAATAGTATTTATAACTCATAGGATGTTGAAGAATTAAAGGATGAAATGTTAATAAATCACTTAGCTTGTTCCTGACAACTATTATTGTTTCTTTGCTCATATTATTTCTCATCTGAAAAAAAAAGTCACCAAGCACCCCTTTTTTGTACCTCATGCTGCACATCTCCTTCTATGTACACATCTTTCCATAAGACAATATAGTAGCCAATTGTCAAAGATATAGTTTTAGATGCAGTGATTAAGTGGCTCAGTTCCCACATATCTCACCTGATCATCTGTTTGGAATGTATATATCTTCAAAAGCAACCTATTCATGTACACATAACATGGACTGGGGGAAGATGTCTTTATCAGGATTCTAGTCACAATAGAAATCCTTGTTTAACTAAATTTTAAAATGCTGTATAGTCTACTCCTATTTTAAGGTTTCACAAAGTCAATTAACTTGTGAAAATCTTTGAAAAACCCAGATTAAAGAAAACTGCTTTTAAACTTTATTAATATTCTTGATAATTCAAGATAGGCCAGTTTGGGGATTATTGATCTAGATTGAGTTACTGAGTTGTGACTAACTTTTCTCTTATCCTCAGTACCAAATATTTCCTCAGCTGATGTCCTTTACTGAATACCCTAGCATTATTATTTATGTACCTCTAAGCTAAGACACTATGTTTCTTGAAGATATAATTATAATGCAAATATTTATTTGAAAGGTTTATTTTAGTGTGCTTTTTATCTTCTAGAATAGAGAAAAGTCATCTAAGAATAAAACAGGTAATAAATACTGACACATACAGTTTCCCAAGCTGGAAATCTGGGATTCATATGCACCTTCTATTCTATCAAACACTGAATTCCTCCAACCTCCACATTTTATGAGTTCTCAATAAAGATTTCAGAATGTGTAGTGTTGTACTAAAGCTGGCTGGTTCCATCTCTTCCCAAACCTGCATCCAATGATAAACCTTGGCAGCTTGAAACTGGCCATGGTGAGGACACTTATATGCATGTGCATCATATAGTGTTTCATACAAATATAATAAATTAATGAGTAAATAAAATATGTTTTCACATATTTTTCTTCCTATTTAACTTTCTTCTTATTGTCTATGGGTAATACCTAAGTGTTTTATCAGGTCTTAAGTGTCCTTTATTACATGGTAATTCCTCTACTTCCAGTTTTATAACTTTCTTTAGTCAGTTTGAACTTATTATCATTCCTGAAATGGTTCTTTTGTGTTGGTCAAAATGTCTTTTCACCTATTTTCCAATAGCAGGACTGTCATCTTTCAAAACTCTTGACATATCACTTATTCACGTTAAATATTTCCCAAATAGCCTGACTGCCTTAAATTTTTCTTCCTCTTTTTCACCAAAAACAAACAAACAAACAAAAAAACATGCTGCTCTCTCCACTAGAGTCTGAGTTTATCAACACCTTGGTAGGTACTGACTCTTGAATCAGTGATTCCAGAAGCATTCTTACCACAGAGGGCAGTAAAGCAAGAGAGAAGGAAGAAATGCTGAGGACAGATTTGACAGACCTCTCCACAAGTTTGTCCGGTATGAAATCTTTATCCCATATTATGAAACACAGAAAGTTTGGGCCATCAGAAATTCCTTCATAAAATAAGCAATCTCA
The DNA here is from genome assembly GCA_004027185.1 of Glis glis. NCBI lineage: Eukaryota > Metazoa > Chordata > Mammalia > Rodentia > Gliridae > Glis > Glis glis. The sequence goes on from PVJS01001000.1 coordinate 16,596, forward strand.
TTTAAGAGCATAGGCATTTAAACTGAGCTTAGGAGAGATTGTGAAGTGAGTTATTAATGCAGAACCAAATTACTTTAGAGCAGGCTAAATAGTGGATGCTTATAATGGATTCCTCTAGTCATATCTCATCTGGAAGGCTCATATTTTCAAGAAGTGAAAGTAAAGTGGGTTGGGGAGAAGATCAGGAAAGGATTTCTCTTTTTAATCCAAGATTAATTCCATTATATGGTGAGGGTATGTATTACAGCACACGGTGGCTATTGATTCATAACACCTTTTAATATGATATGACACACATGTTTAAAAGCAATTTATTTTAGCTGCTTCTAACAGATGCCTGAAATCCTATTAAGGATGGGATCTCTGAAGAAATACATCTTACTTGCTGTAAAAGGTTTACAAATACAGGTATCTCAGAGTAATCCTCCCTCTACGACAAATGTTATCTTAATGCAATGTTATGCTGAACAGTCATAAACTTCTCTACCTCCGATTCTGCAGAAAAATATATTAGGAGGAAGACCGTGTATCTGTGCTTGCGATACTTTTGACTAAATAGAAAACTGTATGAAAAGAAGATAGATCATTATCTAAAGTGATGCTCATTCATCCAGCAAATGTTTACTTGACACCCCTTTTAGAAAGCCAGATACTGTTTCAGGCCCTTAAGATAAAATGGTGACTATAAAGAAACATAATTTTTATTGTCTCTGGGAGACAGATATTAAATAGTAACAATAAAGACACACTATAAAGGAAAGCAATGATTCTTACAAAGCAAGAATAGATCTAGCTATCATGAAGCCTGAAACCCTTATAATTTGGAGGTCTTTTAAGGAAAAGAATACAAAGTGCAAACAATATTTAAGGTAAAAGAGATTGGAAAGAGTGCCAGAAATTAAGAG
>PVJS01001000.1:22500-80203 GCA_004027185.1 Glis glis
AAATAGGATTATTTGTTTGGCAGGCATTTTATCTTTTTACTAATATTATAATGTGACCATTTCTTTCTTTTCTTTTGTTTTTTTTTTATTTATTTTGCGGTACTGGGGATTGAACCCAGGGGCGTTCTACCTCCGCACTACACCCCCGGCCCTATTTTTTTTTATACTTTATTTTGAAACCGGGTCTCAAGAAGATGTGGAGAGCCTCACTAAGTAGAGAGAGAAAGCAGGGGGAGAGAGAGAGAGAGAGAGAGAGAGAGAGAGAACACTGAGGCTGGCCACGAACCTGGATCATCCGGTCTCCGCCTCCCAAAGTACTGGGATTACAAGCGTGCGCCATCACGCCCGGCCATTTCTTTCTTTTCTTAAATAGCGTCTGAAGACTTAACTTCTAAGGGCTACATTATTTTCTGCTACCTGAATTACCATAGCTTATTTATCCTTCATACCAATTTTTAAAATACTTTTATTGGTGCATTATATTCTCACATCATAATGTATTTCACAGTGATAGGGACATACATGCACACAGCGCTTGATGAATTTTCCCCTGGCTCCCTCCTTACTTCCCCCTTCCCCATACATGATACTGAGATTGGCATTGGTATTCTCACATTAAAAAAGAAAGAAAAGAAAGAGAGAAAGACAAGAAAGAAAGAAGAAAGAAAGAAAGAAAGAAAGAAAGAAAGAAAGAAAGAAAGAAAAAAAGAAAGTATTTTAAAAAGTTTCCTTTCCCACCTTTCTAAAGTGGATAACCAGCTGCTGCCAAATGATAAAAAGCAATTCTCTCCACTCCACTTCCACCAACTGCAAGACTAAGAACAAAGCTTCTGTGGAATTCCCATCAGCTGCTGCCTCTGAAGTAGAGTATAGCTTTTTTTTCCATTTATTGGTGCATTGTAGTTATACATTTTGGTAAGTGTCAGGGTATCAGAAGCATGCATGCACACATTGCTCATTTAGCCCTCCCTCAAATCCCACTCTATTCCCTCCCCCTTCCCTCCTTTCCATGCTCATCACAGTAATTGACTCTGATAAGTTTGTGTACATACATCATGTGCATTGCTGCATTTCCCTCTTCCCCCTCCCATCCCAATCAGTTAGGTCGCCTTCTTTGCCCAACTAAAGTTTTCTCCTTCTTTATCTGGAGTCCCTTCTAAATCCCATTCTCCCTAGCTTGCACATATGAAGGAGAGCATCCGACTTTTCACTCTTTGTGACTGACTAATCTCACTTAGCATAATGTTCTCCAGTTCCCTCCATTTCTGCAAATGATGTAATTTTGTTCTTTATGACTGCGTAAAATTCCACTGTGTACATATTCCATAGTCTTGTAATCCATTCATCTGTTGATGAACACCTTGGCTGGTTCCAAAGTTTGGCAATTGTGAATTGTGCAGCTATAAACATAGACACATATGCATTAGTCTGGTAGTTTGGTTTCTGATCTTTGGGTAGATGCCTAGAAATGGTATTGCTGGGTCATATGGTAGGTTCATTCCCATTCTTCTGAGGATCCTCCGCACTGTTTTCCAAAGTGGTTGCACTAATTTGCAGTCCCACCAACAGTGTATTAGAGTTCCTACTTCTCCACATCCTCACCAGCATTTGTTGTTGTTTGTGTTTTTAATGATTGCCATTCTAATTGGGGTTAGATGAAATCTCAGGGTAGTTTTGATTTGCATCTCTCTGATTGCTAATGATGTTACACATTTTTTTCATACATTTATGGGCCATTTGTATTTCTTCTTCTGTGAAGTGTCTAGTTAGTTCACTTGCCCATTTTTTGATTGGGTTATTTGTTTTTTTAGTGGTGATTTTTGTTGTTGTTGTTTTCTGTATATTCTATATATTAGTCCTCTATCAGAGGAGTAGCTGCCAAAAATCTTCTCTCATTCTGTTGGCTTTCTGTTGAGGTTCTTGATTGTTTTCTTTGCTGCACAAATGCTCTTCAGTTTAATGCAATCCCACATATTAATCCTCATTTTAATTTCCTGTGCCTTTGGGGTTTTGTTGAGGAAGTCTTTACCTGTGCCTATGTGTTGAAGTGTTGGGCCTATGCCCTCTTAAAGTAGTTGCAAGGTCTCTGGTCTGATTTCTAGGTCTTTGACCCATCTTCAATTGACTCTTGTACAAGGTGAGAAAGTGGGGTTCATTTCTATTTTTCTGCATATGGTTAGCCAGTTTTGCCAGCACCATTTGTTGAAGAGGCTATCCTTTTTCCAGTGTGTGTTTTTAGCCCCTTTGTCAAAAATCAATTGGCTGTAGGTGTGTGGGTTTGTTTTGGAGTCTTCTATTCTGCCCCATTGGTCTATGTGTCTGCTTTTGTGCCAATACCATGCTGTTTTTATTACTATGGCTTTGTAGTATAGTTTGAAGTCAGGTATTGTGATGCCTCCTGCATGGTTCTTTTTACTGAGAACTACTTTGGCTATTCCGGGGTTTTTTGTTGTTCCAAATAAATTTAAGGACAGATTTTTCTATGTCCATGAAGAATGTCTTTGGTAATTTAATGGGTATTGAGTTGAATCTATAGATCACTTTTGGAGGAATGGTCATTTTGATGATATTTATTCTGCCTAACAAGAGCATGGGAGAACTTTCCATCTTCTAAGATCCTCTTCAATTTCTTTTTTCAATGTTTTATAGTTTTCCTTGTAGAGATCTTTTACCTCCTTGGTTAGGTTTATTCCCAAGTATTTTATTGTTTTGGGGGATATCGTAAGTGGAAATGTCTTCTGGATTTCTTTTTCAGTGGATATATGGTTGGCATACAAAAAAGCTTCTGATTTTTTAAGATTGATTTTTTATCTAGACACTTTGCTGAATTTGTTGATCAGTTCTATGAGCCTTTTGGTTGAGTTTGTTGGATATTCTAAGTATAATGTCATGTCATCTGCAAATAGAGATAGTTTCAGTTCCTCTTTTCCTATTTGTACTCCTTTTATTACCTTCTCTTGCCTTATTGCTCTGGCTAGAGTCTCAAGTACTATATTGAAAAGGAGTGGTGACGGTGGACATTCTTGTCTTGTTCCACCTTTTAAGGGGAACTCTCGAAGTTTTCTCCATTCAGTATGATGTTGGCTGTGGGCCTATTGTATATTGCCTTTATGATGTTGAGGTATGTTCCTTCTATTCCAATTCTCTGCAGTGTTCTTATCATGAATGGGTGTTGGATTTTGTCAAACACTTTTTCAGCATCTATTGAAATGATCCTGTGACTTTTGTCTTTAGTTCTGTTTATGTGGTGGATTACATGGATTGTTTTTCGTATATTGAACCAGCCTTGTATCCCTGGGATGAACCCGACATGGTCATGATGTATGATTTTTGTGATGTGGTTTTGAATGTGTGTGGCTAGTATTTTGTTTAGAAGTTTTACATCTAAGTTCATCAATGATATAGGTCTGTAGTTTTCTTTTCTTGAGCTGTTTCTATTTTGTTTTGGTATTAATGTGTTGTTGGCTTCATAGAATGCATTTGGGAGAGTCCTGTTTCTTTCTATTTCATGGAATAGATTGAGGAGTATTGGGATTAGTTCTTCTATAAAAGTTTTATAAAATTCACTTGGGAAACCATCTGGACCTGGGCTTTTCTTTGATGGTAGGCTCCTTATTGCTGCTTCAATCTCTTTGATTGCTATTGGTTGATTTAAATTTTCTATATCTTCTTGATTCAACTTAGGAAGTTTGTACATGTCTAGAAATTTGTCAATTTCTTCTAGGTTTTCCATTTTGTTGGAGTATAGTTTTTCAAAGTAGTTTCTGATAATCCTCTGGATTTCCGAGCTGTCGTTGATAATGTCACATCTTTCACCTCTTATTTTAGTAATTTGGATTGATTCTCTCTTTCTTTTGGTGAGGTTGGCTAGTACTTTATCTATCTTGTTTATTTTTTCAAGGAACCAGTTTTTGGTTTTGTTGATTTTTAGAATTTTTTTATTCTCTACTTCATTGATTTCTGCTCTGATTTTAATAATTTCCTGTCTTCTACTGCCTCTAGGGTAAGACTGTTCCTGTTTTTCAAGGGCTTTGAGGTGTGTCATTAGATTATTTATTTGGTGATTTTCTGTTCTTCTTATGTGGGCACTCAGTGCTACGAATTTTCCTCTTAATTCTGCCTTCAAGGTGTCCCAGAGATTTTGATATATTGTGTTTCTGTTCTCATTTGTTTCTAGGAATTTCTTAATTTCTCCCCTTATTTCTTCTCTGTCTCATTCCTCATTCAGCAGTGTGGTGTTAAGTCTCCACATGTTTATGGGGTTTCTCTGGGTCTTCTTATAGTTGGTTTCTAGTCTCATTCCATTATGGTCTGAAAAGATGCAGGGGATTATGTCACATTTTTTTAACTTGCTAGTCCTCACTTTGTGGCCTAGGATATGGTCTATTTTAGAGACGGTTCCACGAGAAGCTGAAAAAAATGTGAATTCAGCTGTAGTTGGGTGGAATATTCTGTATGTGTCTACTAGGTCCATTTTGTTTATGGTGTTCCTTAGGTCTGAGGCATCTTTACTGACCTTTTGTCTTGAAGATCTATCTAGTGGTGTGAGAGGTGTGTTGAAGTCTCCCAATATTATTGTATTGGGATCTATGTGTGATTTAATGTCACAGAGAGTTTCTTTTATGAAAGTGGTTGCACCTATGTTTGGGGCATAAATGTTGACTATTGTTATCCTCTTGCTGGATTGTTCCTTTTACCAGTAGGAAATGACCTTCTTTGTCTCTTCTGATAAGTTTAGGTTTGAGGTCTAATTTTTCTGATATCATAATTGATACTTCTGCTTGTTTTTGAGTTCCATTAGCATGGATTACCTTACTTCATCCCTTTACCGTTAGTTCATACATATTTTTACTTGTAAGGTGTGTTTCTTGCAGGCAGCATATAGATGGATTGTGATTTTTAATCCATTTTGCCACCTTATGTCTTTTGTTTGGGGAGTTGAGGCCATTTATATTCAGTGATTATTGAGAGATATGTTTTAATTCCTAACATTTTGAGATTTAATTTCTGTTTGAGGTAGTGTTTGTTTTTTGCCTAGTTATTTGTTTGATGGAAATCACTTTTTCTCTGGTTCTGGAATTTCCTTATGATTTCTTCATTGTAATTAATCTCGTTGAGTATTATCTCTAGTGCTTGTTTGGAAGACATAAAGTCTTTCAGCTTCTGTTTGTCATGGAAGGTTTTTATTTCCCCATCAAATTTGATAGATATCTTTCCTGGGTAGATAAATCTGGGCTGAAAGTTGTTTTCTTCTAGAATTTGGAATATGTTTCTCCAGGCCCTCCTGGTTTTATGACTTGGTTTGGAAGGTCGGAGTGATTCTTATTGGTTTGCCTCTGAATGTTACTTGGTCTTTTACTCTCACTGCCTTTAAGATTCTCTCTTTGGCCTCTACATTAGTCAAATTGATTATTACTTGGCATGGTGAACCTCTTCTCTGATCTTATCTATATGGGGTTCTATATGTTTCCTGTACCTGTGTGTCGACCTCTTTTTCTAAGTTTGGAAAATTTTCTAATATCACTTCTCTGAATAGATTATTGATTCCTTTGGTTTCAGCTTCTATCACCTCTTCTATGCCTATTATTCTCAGGTTTGCTCTTTTAAGACTGGCTGAGATCTCTTCAATATCCAATTCATGTGTCGAATTGTTTTTTCTAATTTATATACTATGTGTTCATTTTTGGAGAGGTCATCTTCTAAAAGTGAGATTCTGGCTTCCATGTGCTCTAGTCTATTGTTGATGATCTGTATTGATGCCTTCATTTCATTTATTACATCCTTCACTTCCTTCAGAGCTTCTTTTTGATTCCTGTTTAGGGTGTCATATTTTAGTTTATTTGATCCTTCATTTCTTTCAGGTTCCCTCTAAATTCTTCTCAGAAATCCTGTAGCATTTCTACTATTAAAGTTCTGAATTGTCCTCTTGGCAATCTTTGCACTTCTGTGTTGGCGGATTCTGTTGTGTGATTGTGGGAGCTCATTGTTTCTTTGCTATTCTTCCTTTTCATGCTTTCATGTTTCTTATGTTTATACCTTTGTTGCTTTTGGTAGCTCTCTTTCTCTCACTCTGTAGATTTCCTATGTCTAATCTCTCTCCCTTTAAAGTTTCTTATTCTGGAGGTATATAGTTGCTACTAGGTGAGCCTTAAAGGTGAATAGCCTTTACTGAATGGTTATTCTCACTTGCTGGATATAATGTCCATTTGCAGGCCCAATTCTTGCTCTCCTTCAGTGATTGGGACCCTTGCCTGGTGCCTCTCACTACCTGTGCAGGCAACCAGTGCCACTATTGCCCCTCTCACTGCAAGTGTGTCTCTTCATGTTCTCCACTTGGGCTGTCCCTATGTCTCTCTGTCTACACTATGGCAGGTGTCACCAGCAGGGGACCCCAGGCTTGTGTCTCCCTTTGCCTACAGAAGCAGCGGATGTCGCTTTGATCCGATTCTGTGTGAACACAGAACTCCATATTTTCCACAGAGAGGGCTGGTTTGGTCCAATTTTTCCCCAGGTACCACAACTGGATGTGGCGATCCCTGGGGACTCTGTAAGGGTGCTGTGACCTGCGGGCTGCAAGTCTGTCCCACCCAAATGTCGCCAGGGACTGTCTGCTTATCCATGCATCTACTGTGTCCCACAGCAGACCCTACTCCCACCTCTGCCAAGGCAATCCACACCATCTCAGACCCTGTGAGTCCCTGTGGCTGTGCTGGGTGGTCTCCCCTTGGGGTGGCTCATTGACTTATGGCCTCAGTGAGCACTGCTCTTAACCTCTGTGGGGGGGGGGTTGGGTTCAGCCGCTGCCGCAGGTTCTGGTCAGGCCTCCAGGCACTGGGGACTCTGCTGAGCATGGATCGAACTGCTGCTCGCTTTTGTGGATGATGCTCTGCAGTTGCTGGTTTTACAACAGGTCCCTGGCTTCTTTGTTGGTGGCCTGCAGAAGCTGCAATGCCGATAGCCTCTGGCGTGGTCTGACCAAGATGGTGCCGCTGTTGCTTCTGTTGATGCAGCAGTTTGGGTCTGTGTCGCGCGTGGAGCGAGTTGCTGCTTGCCTTCAATGCCGCTATTCTGCAGTTGCTGGGTTCACAACAGGTCGCTGGCATCTCCATTGGGTCTTGTGTGGAAGCCATAATGCTGGTAGCCTCCGGTAAGGTCCTGCCAAGCTGGCACCACTGCAGCCGCTGTAGCCGCCGCCGTTTGGTCTCTTGACTGTGGAGTGAGCCACTGCTTGCTTCCATCTCTGCTGATCTGCAGTTGAACTTACAACAGGTCTCTGGCTTTTCTGCCGGTGGCGTGTGGAAGCTGCAATGCCTGTAATGGCCGGCGCGGTCCGGCCAAGATGGTACCACCACCTTTCCTTAGGTAAGGCGCTTGGAGCTTTTTACTTTCCTGTCTTCTGGCTTTGATTCCATCACATTTCAAATTTTTCATTGTTTAGTTCAAGTTTTTGTTGCTTTTCTTCTCCTGTCTAGAAGTTGCTTTCACGGCGATTGAGATCCAAGTCTCAGAGAGATCATAACGTGGTATCTCCCTTGGTCTCCATCTTGGAACTTTCAGGGTATAGTTTTTAATAACTATCTCCCCCTAAGTTCTGTTTCACTGGCATCGGCTTGCTGAATCAGCTTCAAGAATACAAGTTTTACCTATCCCTTAAATTATGTCTCGGCAACATCGCATGAGGAATACCTTAGCTTTCCAAAACCAATACCTTGAGCATATGATAATGCCCATAGTCTTGTTATTTTTCTCTCATATTTATGATATAGCCATAGAAGACTGAGAGAACATCTCCTGTTGAAATTCTAGTAGCCATTTCAAAGTATTTTTGTACATATGATTGTAATACATGAGACACATAAAACATCATGCATTGGAATAGGAAACTTTAGGAAATCAGATGCGAAGGAAAAATAATGAAAGTTTCTAATTTATTGAAATAAATGTGAAATTTCAGAGGAAATAGGAATTTCTGAATAAAAGCTAGGGTAGTTTATATTTCCACTTTTCTGTTTGTATTAGCTTTGGTTGTCTTTTATGCTGGCCTTTCTTTAATAAAATGAATACGTGGCTACTTGCACTATGGAATCTTTTATTCAATTTATTAATGTTACATATAAGAATAATCAAAAAATTTCTATGTCTTAGGCCGGCTCATAAACAAATTATATTTATCCATTTATAAATTTAGTTAAACTGTTTTTTTTTAATCAATTGCATTTTTTCCTACATTAAACTTTACTAAATATTTAAGCAATTATATTTTGTGTCTAAAACTTAAAAATCTCAAAATATTTATGACTACTGGAAATTTAATACATTATCTTACAAATGTGGAAAATATTATTTCATTAAATTTTTCATTATTGTTTTCACACAGATTGGAAGTTGAAAAAATAAATTGGAACTATGAGACTAATCAGTTATATATTCCAATATGCCAAATATATTTAATTTCCAATATTTAAAATAAACACAAAATATGCATATCCTCCTTAGACTATCTCCATGGTTAACATTTACTTGTATAAAGTATTTTGTTTTGTAATAGCTAGATCTCATAGATCCTAACTCCTTTTCAAGATAACATTGTAAATCAGATCACAAAAATGTATAATTACATTCCCCAAATTAATCATTTGACATATAATAAATAAACAAATGTTAAATCCAAAATGCAATTAATGGAAATTGGAATCATGTATTTTTAAAAACTGTTTGAGTATCTTGCAAATGTCATATTTTTGTTCTTTTTTGCTGAGTAGAATACCATTGTGTGTATTTCCCATAATTTTTAATCCATTCATCTGTTGATGGACACCTAGGTTGGTTCCATAATTTGGCTATTATGAACTGTGCTGCTATGAACATGGGTATGCATATATTACTGTAGTTCTCTGATTTCGGCCCCTTTGGAAAGACACCCAGGAGTTATCATATGGTGGATCCATTCCCAGTTTTCTATGGAATCTCCACACTGATCTCCATAGCGGCTGAACTAGTTTGCAATCCCACCAATAGTGTAGAAGAGTTCCTATTTCCCTACATTCTCACCAACATGTATTGTTATTTGACTTCTTGATTGCTATTCTGATTGGGGTTAGATGGAATCTCAGTGTAGTTTTGATTTGCATCTCCCTGATTGCTAATGATGTTGAACATTTTTTTCATGTATCTATTGGCCATTTGTATCTTTTCTTTTGTGAAGTGTCTATTCAATTCAGTTGCCCATTTCTTGTAAGAAAATCGAAGGGTTTGGAGAACATTATGTTAAGTGAGATTAGCCAATCACAGAAAGTGAAGGGTCATATGTTTTCTCTAATTGAGATACAAGAGGTACTCCAGATAATGGAGGAGAAACCTCAGTCGAGCCAGGGAGGTGGACTAAGGAAAGGGGAGAGGGAAGACTGAGGTTCATTAATGGAAATTCTACCATCAACTATGTGTACATATGTGAATTACCAATATCAATCTCAGTGTTTGGTATTGGAAAGGGGGGAAATGGGGAGTCGGGGGGGGCCCAAGTGCTATGTTCATGCATGTCACTGTCCACATGATTTACATTATGATATGAGACTATAATGCACCAATAAAAGCACATTATAAAAAAAAACGCAACTAACAAATCACCCACAAAAAAACATCAATAGAAATATTCTTCTCAGTTGCTGCTAAGAGACATCACATAACTGCTCTAAACAATTACTAACATAATATTAGTAATTTGATGATCAAAGAACAATAATTTTAGCTAAACACATTACCATATTATTTTCATACATATATATGTATATATGTATGTATATATATGTATATGTCTTATGGTTTAACCAAGCTTTAAGAAATTTTCAAATAGGGTTGGGCCAATATATAATACATTGTAACAGTTTCCTATGAGAAATAAGGGAGAATAGATTCTCATTTTTTCTATGTAGGACATTGGATTTCAGGAATAGATTATTTGTGTTTAAATGAAAGAGTTTGTGTTCAACTTTTTAATCATTTCTATGCTCAATAACAATCTTGAGTTAAAGCATTTTTCTCTCATAGGATAAATATCATGCCTTCAGAGATTACCAGGATTTTTCCATGCCATGCAAGCTGGAATTTATTTTCATAGTTCATAGATATTGCTTATAAAAATAAAATTGGTCAAGGAGTGAAATCTAGAAACCCTAGGGTGATTCCTGTCATGGACATTTAGGTTTTAATACTCGGCACTTTATAAAGTCAGTATAAGTGAGGCTGGTAGTATAGTCCAAATTTCTTGTGTTCAAGTTAAATCTTTCTTAATCCTGTGTAATTTCTTTTCATTTCTTGTTTTGTGTGAATATGGCAAATATTGCATTAATTAACAAAAATACATAGTACTGATCAAACATGTTTTCTTTTTTGTCTTTTTAATTTCATTTATTTTTAAAAATTATTTTATTAGTGCATTGAAATTAATTATACATCATAATGAGGTTCAACATGATACAAGCATATTTATGTATAAACAGATCTTGTTTGTTCCTCCACATCCCACCCTGATCCCTGCCCCTCCTCCCTCCCACACATTAGTGAAATTGGCAGTTATACCTTCACATATTGCCATAATATTATTTAAACTGTTTACTTCCTTAATATTCTTTCTTCCTCCCCTTAACTCTCTACCCCTCATCCTCTTCCACTATTCTACAGATCTCTCTCCACATTACTTAAAGTCCCTTAAGTTTTCTATTTTCTTCTTAGCTTCACATATAAATTACCAATAGTTAGAATCTTGGCTCTTAATGTCCTGTGAGTCAGAGTGGAGTATCTCACTGTTGCATGGAGAATCTGAGCCATTTGGACAAAAGGTCATAATTTCAATTTCCAGACCAAGTTTAGAACTTTAGAGAAAGGACTGATGGACACAATATTCCTCAGCTATCTTTGTAATTATTTTGTGATGGCCTACTTCTCAGCATATGACTGCTGATAATCCCTTTTCACAAAGCCCAGTCCTACTTTGCAACAATCACAGAACTGCTTTCTTTAAATTTTGCTTGGGTTCCATCCTCCCCCTAATCCTATAATAAGACGATTCCTTCATTTGTGGGGCCCAAGGCATTTATTCTGCATGAGAAGCTTTTTTTTAGAAGATGAAATTCTGTGATACCTTTACTGATTTAATCACCACTTGATTAAACTCAACTACATTCACATTTAATTATTTTTAAATTATTATTATTATTACTATTGTTATTGTTGATACTAGAGATTAAACCCAGGGGTGTTCTACCTCTGAGCTACACTCCTAGTCCTGTTTTTAATTTTTTCTTTTTTAATTTTGAAACACAGTCTTGCTAAGTTGCTGAGGATCTCATTAAGTTGCAGACGCTGACCTAGACCCTGAGATTCTACTGTCTCACCCTCTCGGGTACTGGGATTTTAGGTATGCACACTGTGCTTGGCTTATTTCTTAATTCTTTTTACATATTTTCTGTGAATACTCTAGTGCCTACGAATATGTAAACTTCATATCTTAATAAATTTTCATCTAGTTACATGTGGATTCATTGAATTGGTTGTGTAGATTTGTTAAATTAACTGGGTTCTAGAATAAGAGATATTTATAGTAATACTAAGAGTTCTCTGTAATGATTTTAACAGTTTCTTTAAGCAAATGTCGTTTAACATATATTTGAACATATTGATGGTGCAACTCTATGTACTTCACATTCATTTAAAAGAGTCCTTATGTTCATAACATTTTACCATAAAAATAATTAACTTTTAATTTGTGAATATAAATGTAATATGATTAAAAATTATTCAGATCAAGTCCTACAAATAATAAACCTTAATTCTGTCTTTTAAAATAACAGAATAATATTATTTTAAGGATCAGAGAAAAGAGTATTTAAATACAAATTACTACTAAGTTATGGAACTTACGTATAGGAGAAAAATTGGCATATAGATACACAGCACTCTCCTTCACTTTTCCATTTATGCTAAATAGTGCAGGGCCAATCCTAAACTTTTAGCATAAATATTTTTGGAAACATTAGTTTCTCAGTCTTTGCATACTGCAAATAACTAAACGTAAATTGCTGCAATAATAAAATAAAATGCATGTTCATTTTAATTTACTGTTATTACCAATTATTCAGAGTTTTAAAATGAGTTTTTGCTGAAAAATATTATGACCGTCTAATAAGACTGACTATAAAATCATCAAGAGTGCTATTTAAATTGTTTTCAATAGAGAAATAGAATCATAAAAATTACTAAAACATAATATTGAGATATAATTATTCCTTAATGCACATTTTATATACCATCGCTAGATACTCAAGGGCTGTCACTTTATGCTGTTATAGAAAAATGTCATGCCAAGAAACACTGTCTGTATTACAGCCACAGGAGTTGACCTGGAGCTGTCACAGATTCACTCAGGTAAAAGAGTCCAGGCTGCCAACTTCTTTGCTTGTTTGAATTGGAAAATGTCAGGGGCTGAATGGTAAACTGTTCATCAAATGTCCCTCTATCTCTATGTATAGAACTGCGAGTGTGTATTTTAATATACTCTGCACTGCACTGTGAACTGTAGACATCCCTCATGATATGCTAGGGGCCTAGGAAAGCGCTGCCATCACTGCTGAGTTGAGAAGTTTTTTTTTTAATAAAGAATTATGCTTAGTTCTCTGTGTTACAGTTTCTGCCAACTGTAGGGAAAGAAGTTAATTGTATTAAAGCCTCTTGGGTGATTCAGTATTAGTATTACAAGATGATCCTTCTAAGAGAGAAAGGAACACATAGTTTATAAAATACATGCATCTGTCTTTGTCTCTCTTGGCTTTAAATTTACACTCAAAGCCTTTTTAATAAAACTAAAGAAAGTAGCAGGCATCATTTTTAAAATGTCATGTTTAGGCCAAATGCCTAAATTTTTTTTTCTGATTAATTTCGGAACAGAATTTTTTCTTTAATTTTGACTTGCATCTTATTTAAAAATAAGGCTGAACATGTCATAGTTCTCACTAAAACACTTAGCTTAATGAGGGTCATCATTACTGTTTCATCTGGATCTCAATACCATGCAGCTTTTAAAAGACAGGATTGTGTCTAGCACACTATTTCCTTAGAACAAGGCAACCCTGCAAAATCCCCTAACAATCAATTAGATTTGAAACAAAGCCTGATATGGTGTTAATGGCTTCAGACTCTTTATTTAGATACTTTGAGTGAACAAGAACTTTAAAGATTTTTCTACTAGGAATTACATTCAAAAGACACCGAAGATTGTTATAGCTGAATCCATTTTTAAAAGATACTAAGACTCATGGTAGGAAAGGAGTATGACTGGAATTTTTATTATTTGGCAATTTTTCTGAATTGGACCTTAGTTTGTTAATTATAATGAAATTTAGATGTTTATGTAATCTCTTTAGAATACTACATTCAGTGCATTTAGTAAAATATCTGAAAACTGAGAATGACTAACAATTTAAAGAGGAATGATAGGCACTTCCGGGTTGGTGAATGCACCCCTTTGTTGGGAGGGTAGCACACCCCAACTTCATGAGGAAAGAAGCTCCTTCGCTTGGGATACTTCCAGACATCTCCCTATGTAGCTCTTCATCTGTTCGTTCATTTATATTGGCCATAGTAGCGAACCTGCAGAAGATAATGCATTAGTTTGTTTTAATTTGAGTTGGAAGAGAGGAAAAAATATCAGCACTATGAAAAAGAAAAGAGGAGGGGCTTGGCATAAAAAATACAAATTTTGAATTTCCGTATACATTTTTCTATATCTGCATAATTAGTCACTGACTTTTTAGAAATACCACTGTAAAATGCCCATCTAAAGTGACATAAGCAAGATGGCACAGTAAGTCCCCGCCCTCATCCCTCCCACAGAAACACCAAACAATATCTCAAAATACCTTTATGAAAACACCAGAATCCAGTTAGCAAGTTTTAACACTTTAGAAACGTTCAAAAGCAGGAAAAGCGACTTTGAAACAGTTAAGGAAAACAGTTAAGACCTTAGCCGTGCCAGCCCTCCCTCTAGTTGACACAGCTCAGCATCCAGCAGCCATGCAGCAGGCCTGTGACTTCTGCCTTGGAGGGAAGAGTGACCTGTGTGTCCCTGATCCCCTGCCTTGCAGAACACTGCCGCAGTGGGCTACTCCTATCTGGCCCTACTCAGAACACTGAGGCAATCAGCATAGAACACCTGGGGGCAGCTAAGAATAAACAGCAAAGATGGCCAGGACTTGTAGTAGCCTTCACAGTGCTGTGGGATTAAAAGAAGGTATAAACATTAAAACTTCACCTTGCAGAGGAAGGGGGAAAAGCAGGGCTTGCATCAGGCTCCTCAGCATTTCCATGCATTCTCCCAAGGGGAAAGATGGAATGACTGGGATTTAGAGCAGGTACACATTCCTGAGACTTCTCTTTCAGGAGTGAGGGTGAGAAATGTCCTGATATTTCAGTGCATTGCCCTGGGGAAAGCAATGGCAAAGCTAGCAAAGCCTGGAAGGATAGGGAAAAGACAATCTGCAGCTGGGAAAGCTCTTCAGGATAGGGTAAAGACAACCCAGAATCCTCTCCTTCAAGAGAAAGAGAAAAGTGGAGTTTGCGCCCAGTGTCCCAGCATTTCAGTGTACTTCCATGATGTAAAGGTGAGGAAGGCTTATGACAGTCCATATAGCTCTGCAAGACTGAGAGAAGGCAGACAAACCTGAGATTATCCCCCCAGGAACACGGGAGAGGAGAGGAGTGTGCATCCCATATCCAAGCCTTTCACAGCATTGTGCTGGGGTAAAGGGTGGGGCAGTTTTACCATGGCCAGCATGTCTCTGTGATATTAAGAGAAGGCAGACAACTCTGAAATTTTCCTCACATTATGGAGGAAGAGGAGTTGAGTAGAAAGTTTATTTAAAGAAATAGTAGCCCAAACCTCCCCAAGCATGGGCTGGGAAATGGGCACACAGGTTCTTGAAGCCCAGTAGTACCCAGGTAAGAACAAACCAAAGACATACACATTGAGATAAATTATAATCGAATTGTCAAAAGTCAAAGACAAAAAAGTAATTTTTTTGCTAGATATATCTCTGATAGAGGACTAATAATAAGAATATACAAAGAACTTAAAAACTTAGCACTAGAAAATAAATAACCTAATCAAAACAGTAGCATATGAACTAGACACTTCACAAAAGAAAAAACACAAATGACCAATAAATATATGAAAAAATGTTCAAAATCATTAGCAGCCAGGGAGATGCAAATCACAACTTCTGTGCGGTGCCATCTAACCGTAATTAGAATGGTAGGCATCAAGAATACAAACAACAACAAATGCTGGCAAGGATTTGGGGAAATAGATTGTTGGTGGGAATGCAAATTAGGACATTGTTGATGGGATTGCTAATTAGGGCAGCCATAATGGAGAGCAGTTTGGAGGTTTCTCAGATGACTGGGAACTCAGTTTCTATATTATAGAAATGCATGCATTCACACAGCCACAATGGAGAGCAGTTTGGAGGTTTCTCAGATGACTGGGATCTCAGATGACCATGTGACCCAGCTATACCACTCCAAAGGAATTGATGTTAAAATATTATAGAAATATATGCATATCCATGTTTATAGCAACACAATTCACAATGGCCCCATTATGGAACCAATCTAAGTGCCCATCAACAGATGAATGGTTTACAAAAATGTGGTATATGCACAAAATGGAATTTTATTCAGGCATCAAGAAGAAAAAAGTGTCATTTACAGGAAAATTGGTGGAACTAGAGAATATTAAGCTAAGTGAGTTTAGCCAATATTAGAAACTGAAGGGTCATACATATATTTTCCCTCATATGTGGAAGCCAGAAAGAAATTGGGAAACAAAAGGGACTCCATATAAAGGAGAAGAAACCACAGAGGAGAGAGGGAGGGGGAATAGGAAGGAGAGTGGTGGCGGGGGAAAGAGACTTGATGAAGGAAACAAATAATGCTATGTACATATATGAAATTATCAATGCCCATCTCATTAACATGTACAGGCAAAGAGAAGGAGGGGGTGGGATCTGGAGAGAAACATACCAAGTGCTGTGTCCATGTATGTTCCCATCACTCCAAACCTCATTATGAAGTATAATTACAATGCGGCAATAAAAGTATATTAAAATAAATTATAAACATAAATATAAAAAGAGAGAACTTTGCAGATATCAACAGAAAAATGACTCGTATTGTACTAAAAGCCCTATATGACTATTGATGAATTTATCAAAAGAAACCTTGCAGGTCAAAAGAGGATGATATATTGAAAATGATAAATTAAAAAAAAAAGGCCAACCAAGAATACTGTGCTTGGCAAAACTCTCTCTCATAATTAGAAATAAAAATCCTCAAACAAAATAAAACAAACAAAAAAGCTACCTATCATTACTAAACCTGCTTTATAAGGCAGGCTAAAATGAGTCTTTCAAGTTGAAATGAAGCATACCAAATAGAAAATCAAAATTATATGAAGACATATAGTCAAAGGAATGGAAAACAGTCTGCTGAAGGAATATCCATATTTTTGTGTTCATTGCAGCACTATTCACAATAGACAGGACATATGTATGTACATATGTATGCATGTATACACACACACACGCACGCAAAGGAAAATTATTTAGTCATAAAATCAATGAAATTCTACCATTTTCAGCAGCATGGATGATCCTAGAGGACATTATGTTAAGTTAAATAAGTAAGGTACAAAGAGACAAATACTGCCAGGTTTTACTTATATAGAGAAACAAAAGTTGATCCCATAGAAGTAGAAAGCAGAATAGCAGTTACCAAAGTCTGGGAAGGGTGAGAGACAGGGAAGGATAGGGAAAAGAAGGTTAATAGGCTCAAAGGTATAATTGAATATGAGAAATAACTTCTAATGTTCTAATGTACACAAGCATAATTATGATTAAAATAAATTAATTATATATTTAAAATTACCAGTAAAGAGGATTTTAAATATTTCCAGGACAAATTAAAAAAATGTTTAAGGAGTTACTCTGATCTGATCATTATATCTTATATACATATATGGAAATTCTCAGTTTACAGAAGTATCAAAAAGCATAGTCTTTTATTTAAGTGATTAGTTTATGGCTTTATTTAACAATAGATCTAGATTGCAAATATGTGCCTTTTTTAATAAGGCATGCTCTTTATACTACTATCAGTGCTGAGCACATACTCAGGTAACTTGCACACATAATTCTGAGGCAAGCCTTCTTTTCTTTTTCAATTAATCTGTGCTTTACTCAGAGTAAAGAAATGAATAAATTAATGAAAATTCTGTGCTTAATGAAAATATTTTTCTTTTCAATTAATTGACATTTTTTAAATTCCATTCTTTCTAATTGTTGAATATTAGACGCTCCTTTACAGACACATGGCTTTCAAGCTGAATACCCGCTAGGAAAAACTCTTTCTCTCAGAACTCTGGAGTGTTGAATGTCTACATTTCTAAAATTCATGTAAAATTCTCCCAGTTGTGCATTGCTCTATTTGTTGAGTCTTTTTGTTGCGTATTGCATTTGGGTTGCCATTTGCCTGAATAATTTTTGAAACAGATCATTTATTTTCAACACCAAGTTGCTTGGAGGAATTCTCCTCTATGTAAATATGTCAATCTTCAACACAAGAATATATACTCAGACTTTGTCTTTTCCTACTTATTGCTTCATTCCTCATCTGACTAGCTGCTAAAGTTTAATTATAAATGGGTCATTCTATTATCTGTTTACACATAATAAACTTTTTCTCTTTCAAGGACTGAAAAACTATAAATTTACCGGGCATCATGATGCATACCTCTAACCTCAGTATTTGGAAGACTGAGACAGGAGGAACACAGGTTCAAGACTCTCAACAACTTGGCAAGATACTGTGTCCAAATAAAAAGTTCTGGGTGTGTATCTAGGACATAAAATGTCCCTGGGTTGAATCCTCAGTACAAAAAAAAAAAAAAAAGAAAATATAAGAAAACCCATAAGCTTTGAGATAATTTGACTACTATGTTTTAAATTGAAAAGTTATGAAACTATACAGTCATTTAAAATATTAAAACCATCTTCAACATCTTCCTTTGTTTCAACTGCATGTTTTAAAATATTATGGTATGATGAGTACTGCTTTTTTGTTCATGAATGTCTGAATATGTTAGTTATTAATAATGTACTTATATTAACTTTGATCAAAATAGGTAATCGAAGCTAATAAAACTGGTAAAAAAAACTCACTGACTATTTTTAGAGTTAATTGTTCTTGTCAGAAAACAGAAAAATAAAGGGGCCATTGAATAAAATAGGTGTGTAATTTCTTCAACAGGCATCACAGTCTTCACTGTAAATGTCTATCTTTTGAAAATGCTACATACTTTGTTCCATGCAAAATGATAAATCCCAGTGCACTCTGTGTCCACTAAGCCTGTACACAAGACAGAGAAACATGCATACATGCACATATGTATGTATATGCATGAATATGTGTTTTGGTATATTTGTGAATATTTTTATGAAGCCAAAACAAGGGAGTTATAAGTCTCTGATAGCTAATAGTAAAGCCAGACATTTCTTGAATGTTTACCAAATGCCAGGTACTGTTCAAGGAATTTAATATATTTTATTTAGCAATTAATTTTTTATGTGATAATCATTATAATCCCACTTTACTAATGAAGGTTTAGAGGTGCAGAGATGTTAAGTAAATTTTACATATCCATAGGGTCAATGAGTGTTGTAAACAGAATCCAAATTTACTCTTCTGACAGAGGGTTAATATCTAGAATATATAAAGAACTCATGAAACTCGACATTAATAAAAACAAATAACCCAATCATTAAATGGGTAAATGAACTAAACAAATACTTCTCAAAAGAAGTACAAATGCCCAACAATTATGTTAAAAATATTCAACATTTTTATCAATCATGAAAATGCAAATCAAAACTACACTGAGATTCTATCTCACTCCAGTTAGAATGACAATCATCAAGAGTACAAATAATAAATGTTCGTGAAGATGTGGGGAAAAGAACTCTTACACACTGTTGGTGAAAATGTAAATTAGTACAGCCACTATGAAAATCACTATGAAAGTTTCTCAAAAAGCAGAAGTAAGGCATGCATGGTGGTGCACACCTGTAATCTCAATACTTGGGAGGCTGAGACAGGAGGATCAAACGTTAAAGGCCAGCCTCAGCAATTTAGCAAGACCCTCAGCAACTTAGTAAGACCCCGTTTCAAAATTTAAAAAAAAGGCTGGGGATATAGCTCAGGGGAAGAATGCTCCTGAGTTCAATCCCCAGTACAAAAAAATAAAATAAAATAAAAAGCTAAAAATAGAACTACCATATGATCAAGCTATACCACTCCTTGGTTGGTATGGTTCTAAAAGAATTAAAATCAGCATACCCATGTTTATCACAGCCAAACTATGGAATAGCCAAACTATGGAATTAGCTTAGGAATTCTATCAACAGATGAATGGGCGAAGAAAATGTGGCATATATACATGATGAACTTTTGTTCAGCCATAAAAAAGACCAAATTTATGTAATTTGCAGGAAGTTGAATAAAACAAGTCAGACTCAGGCCATATGTTTTCTTTCATACGTAATATGGGAGCTAGAGGGAAAAAAGGGACATCATAAAAGTAGAGGAAGAGAATAAGAGAAGGCAGGAGGAGAGGTGAGTGAGGTATTGGTGAGTGAAATTGATCAAATTATGCTTCCATGATGAAATCAGCATTCTGTATAATTAGTACATCAATTAAAAATAATCCTAATTCTGTAGTTTATACATTACAGAGGAATTCAAGATATGGTAGTTTTGTGCAAGAACTACCAAAGTTAATAACTGTGACAGTTAATCTAATTTGTCAACTTGACCGGATCATGACACACCCAAGATCATGTGACTTTGGGTGTGTAACAGCAGATTAAACAGAAAGTCCTGCCCTAAATGTAGGCAGCAGGGTTCTGATAGGTGCAGGACTTAGATAAAAGAAGGAGAAAGCCGTGTAGAGGGATGTGAGACTCTTTCCGAAGAAAACGCATCTGCTCTCGTCTGAGATCGTCGGCCTCCAACTTCGCCGTTTCTCCGAAGAGCTTCTTGATCTTCTGCTCTTGTCTGAGATCATCGGCCTCCTGCCCTTCGAACTGAAACTTCACCATCGTTTCTCCGAAGAGCTTCCTGATCTTCACATCTTGGACTGGGACTGAATTAGTGGTTGCTCCGATCCTAAGACTCCAGCTCTTAGACCGCTCGACCAGCTACTGGTTCCTCTGACTCTCCACATGCAGTTGGAACTCGGGACTACATTGCTTCAAAGTGTAAGCTGATCTGATAAATCCCTTTTTCCATATACTCATTCTGTGAACTCTGTTAGTCTAGTGAACCCTGACCAATACAATAACCAAAGAATGAAGATCAAATAGCCAGGTGAGGGGGATATCCTAGCAAGAGGAAGAACTTTCTAGCCAAAGAAACTGCAAGTACTATGTTTGTGAGGTGGAAAGCAAATTGATATAATTTAGAGAAAATGTCTAAGAAGCTTGGGCACAGAAAACATATGCATATCAAAGCACGGCATTTGAAAAGTAACATAGGGCCAAATATAGAGATCTATGATACATATCAATAATTCAGAACTTTAAACATGAGAAACCATTTAGAGAGTTTTATATTTTCATGCAATGTTCAAATCCTTCTGGCTAAACATAACTCCAACTGAAAGGTATAAAATAAATGGGTGGTGTCATAAGAAACTACTAACTTCCAATTTAGTATTTCAGGTAAGTTAAAATTTGCATGGAAAAATAATCATATTAGTAAGCAGAAAGAAGAGTGGATGGGTCTAAGACATCTTTGGGGAAAATATAGATTCTTTCCAATTCTTGGCATCCTAGTCACCTATTTACTTGTCATTTTCTCCCTACAAAATTAGATTTTACTCATCTTTAAATACAAAATACCTATCAAACCTCCTGGCACATAGAAGCAACTCATGAATGATTTAATTCAAGTCATGGAGCAATGGCCAGAGAGCCACAGAGCAGCCAACTCACCATAACCTACAAAACCAACTGGATCACAAAGGCTGTAGGTGAAGACAGCAGGGGAAGCTGGTAGTGTCTAATTCCTCAAGGTTAAAGGGATTAGCATTTTTATTAAATGCTTTTGCTGACTTCAACTGAATTTTAGGATCTGAATAACATACTAGCTCCAAATCAAATGAGTTTGAGTTTAGGGAAAAAAGAATGGTGAGTTCAAAATATACTTGTATTTTATACTCTTGATCAGTTGGATGGTAAAATAGTTTGTTTTCACTTATTCTGAATACTGAAGATAGTTTAGGCTGGAAAGTAGATTTGATATACTGCCTTGTACTCTTCAGATAGGTTATTCAACCAATTCAGCATAAGTTGTTCTAAACAGTTTTCATATCATCTTGAGGCATGTTTTTTAGAAATGACATTGCTACTAAAAGGCTGTTGGTAAAAACATAAATACAAATTTCAATAACAATAAAGTGATTAACATTTTCCTAATTCTGTTGCATTGTCTAAAAGCATAACTAAAACACATTTGAACAACCACAACAGAAACAGGAGATCCAATTTGCCCAATCAGTATATGAATTCTACCTCTGCAGCAGACAGATGGAAGAGGCTGCTCTAAATACTGAAACGAATTCATTGTTTCAGATTCATTTCTACATAATTGAGGAAAAAATTCTGATAGCACAAAAGCAGAGATTCTTTTCTGAATCTAAAGAAAAAATACTATTCAGAATCACTGTTTTAATTTTTGTTTTTACAGTATAGAGATCAAACTGAGTGCTGCTGTACCACTGGACTGCATTCCCCAAACCGTTTTTAATTTTTATTTTGAGACAGGGTCTGGCTAAGTTGCCCAGGCTGGCCCTGAATTGTCATCCTCCTACCTCAGCCTCTGGAGTTGCTGGGATTATAGACATGCACTGTCACAATAATCATTGTTGGTGTCCCCTTAAAAAATAATAATTTGAACAAACTCTGAAACTAATATCCAATGTTCTTATTATTTTGAGGATAATAAATTGTTGGATATAATTCATCATTCACTTGTTCCTTTTTTTAACATTTGCTATGAGTAAGGCTTGCATGCAAACACATGATTTGTATTCTTTTGGAGCTAACAGTTAGGTGGAAGGTAACATACAAACTAATTATTGCAACACAATGTGAAAAAACAATATTAGAAATGCTTACAACCTGACATGCCTGTTCTCACTTGCCCCAGAAACCATCTAAAATTTGTTATAGAAACATAGTCTTTTGGTTATTAATTTTTGCAGAAAATCCATAGTGAATAGAACTACATCCTAGAAAAAATATAGTCCTCTCAATTCTATTGCATGCTAGCAGAAAAAGAAAAAACCCTCCATACCTCATATGCCTTTCTGCCCCATTTTATGAGACAACAGTGGTATTATTTTAATCTCCTCTTGTGTTGCAGAATGTAGCAAATATACAGAAGAGAGTAACAATATGATAGCTTATAGTGTTGGCAGTGGATCTGGGAGAAGCTGATATGTCCACTCCTATCAAATCTGATGAAACCATCAGTGTATTTCATTCTAAAAACAAGTTGATGGATGTAAATTATGTGAGACATTATGAAACCATCCAAAATAATTTATGCTCTCTTAATGCTAGTGACATAGTAGGTGCTATCTACATTCTCCTGGATGTAAATGTCATATATTTTTGTTTCAATTTAACTAAATCTTGTGCACACCTAGTACTGTGCCTTCTGAAATATTTGTACACATATACATTAAATATGTGTATACACAGAGAGAGAGAGAGGGAGAGAGGAAGAGAGAGAGAGAGAGAGAGAGAGAGAGAGAGAGAGAGAACACACTGAGAAGGGGATTGGAAGTTTTCATACAGGACAGAGTAAAATTATTTCTATGGTTAGAAGAAAAGAAACTGCCTCATAATTTGCTTTCTGTTGTTTATGAGTTTTTATTTTCTTGCCTATGGCAAAAATAAAAGCTCCAGAGGAAAATTTATATATAATAAGGAAGTATGTCTGTTTTATTTGAAAAGGTATAAAAGTGTTTACTAACATGTATAATTTTTTGTTTTGTTTTGTGCCCTGAATTGAAATACTTCTTTTATACTCAAATAATGTTTTCCCAACAGTTTTTTTTCCCTTGATTTCTTCATGAAAATAAGATATTTTCTTCAGAGACTGTACACTGAGCAGACAACCAAAACCAAAAATAAAACAGAATAATAAATGGGCCTATGGAATTCAATGAAGCACCAGGTACTGTGCTGTGCGTAGAAATGCATAATACAAGTAAAATGCCAGCAAAGTATTGGAGAACACCTTCATTATTGAGTATGGAAGGGAAAATTCAATCTCAATACTTTACAATCATTTACCGAGCTGCAAATGGCCTTCAGGTAGCAATATTAGTCATTTTTACTATGATTATACATTCTCTTATAAGATGTCTTTAAACTCAACTAATTATTTCTATGCCGATGTTTGATTTATTTTTAAATTGAAGAATATTTGGTATTCCTTGATTTTACTTTGCCTCAGAAAATATGTGTAATATATTTAACATACTTTTCATAATATGAAAATGCATATAGACACATATATTTCAGATTTCTGATTTCTACTTTGTTGGTTTTATATTTCTTATTCTGAGGAGGGAAATTTGATCAAGGTGAGTAGTATCTTTGTTTCATAAAAGGATGTTGATGTGCATTTTCTTGTTGGACAGAGATTACAAATCTTATCTCTTCATTCAGAATTCCATGAACAATCCACAAAGGCAGTGCAAAGCTAAAAATTGTCATTGTTGCTGTATGTCTACTTTTGTGTTTTGACACTTTTGCACTTGCTTTATCTAGTTAATACAATTTAATCAAAATGCACTTCCAGTATGATCATAGTTTATAAATAGCTGGCTACTAGGTAGCACCAGATAGTATTATTACTTTTTTAAATAATGGAGAATATGGTATGTCATCTGTACAATACACTTTATAAATCTGCTGAATTGATATGTGTCCATATCATTAAATTAGCCAAGAACCCTATATTCTCAAAATTGATAAAAAATAAACTTTTCCTTTTTTCCTTTTTTTTGTGCTGGGGATTGAACCCAGGACATTCTACCTCTGAGCTACACCCAGACCAATCTTTTAATTTTCTTTTGTTTGTTTTGAAACAGCTAGGTTGCTGAGAGTCTGATTACATTTCTGAGGCTTTCTTTGAACCTGCAATCCTCCTGTCTCAGCCTCTCAAGTCCTGGCATTATAGGTGTATAACACCATGCCCAACTAAAAAGCTTTTATACCTTGAATATCAATATGAAATTTGTTTCTTGAGTTCCATGGTCCAGAGTGAAACCTTATTATACTTATTAGCAGAAATAAAAAGTAATTTATTTTCTTAACTACATATTCATTAACTTAAAGTAACTATGTTAAACTGAGAATAGCCTACAATACATAATACTCATTCACTATTGCATGATTATCTTTGAATCCAAATCAATTATATCGTTGTTAAAATATTTACTATTATAATAATATTTATATGGTTTGATTTTAAGTAGAAGATTTAAAAAGCACAATCAGAAAAAATCACACTGTCTTTACAATTTAAAAATTTTGATATTTATTATACATTTTGTTAAATGCATATATATATATAATTTTTCTTTTAAATTTCAAACTCTATAAGCCTTTGGTAAATTGGTTTGTGATTCATTAATATGTACATTTTTCTATGTTAAAAATATGTTTTCCCGCTTCAGAGCCAAAAAATATTCTCCACAGATGAGTAAATAATAACCATGTTTGGAAAAAACTCCATAATATAGACAAGGTCTTTACTAGTTTCTTCTTTCTTTTGTGGTCCTTCTTTTCTTCTCTTCCTCCCCACCTTGCTTCCTTCATTCTCTTATTTTTCTTCATTCTCTTATATTCATAGAAAATGAATATAGTGTAATTTTTGAATATCATACCCCTTTCCCTTAGCCCTTCATTTTTCCAACTTAGCCATATCTCTCTTTCAATTTCCTCCTTTCAGTTACCACCAGGATTCACAAACATCTGTACAATATATTCTACCCATTTGTATTTGGATAGAATAGCATAGAAATTAAGTACATGGCCTCTAGTAAAGACTGACCAAATTTTAAGATAAGATCTGCCACCTTTCAGCATTTCATACTTTAGATTATTTACATACAATTATGGACACTGTTTTTCTCATTTATAATTGGATATTATACTGACAAATGTATAGGAGAAGTATTTTAGTTGCTTGTCAGGCAGTCAAAATGAATAAATTATTTTCTAAATTTTGTGATCCTTTAGTATTTATTAGCATTTTCAAATTTGTAATTTGTAGATCTTTTACTCATTCTAATCAGATACTTGCTTTTGGATCTGATTTTTCTATTTGTAATTTTATATTATTTTTCATAAAAAGGTTTCTCAACTTTTATAATTATCTAGGTCCACAATCCTTTGTACTTTGCACTCGTCTGTAGTGTTCTGTGCCTACTATCCTCCCAATCCATATACCCACATTTTTAACTTCCCCAGATAATCTACACTGAGATTTTTATTGGAGAGTTTCAGTCTCTTGGATCCCTAGAACAAGGAAAGCATCTGGAAATCTCAGTGTTTCACACATCTTTTGTCCCCCATGTCTTTTCCCTGTGATTAACAAAGTCTGGTTATCATTTTCACTACTTTCCCTGATGCTAGAGACGAACTCAGTTCTCATCCTTGCTTTAATTTGATTCCATGTCCTTCAACAGAAGGAGGGTATGGAATTGGAGTTACTAAACAATAGGCAATTGTTGACATGGAAACCAGAAAAAACTCTAGAGGAAAATGTAGTTTCTCAAAGTAAGTAATTATGTTAACACTGAAAACAGCCTAAAATGCATTAAGATTCACTAACACACCGTTGTTTTGGAAAAAGAGCAATTGGCAGTTTTAAAATGTAGTTGGGTGTCAGAAATAATAGAACTTTATAAAAACATTCACTCTGAGGCACAACTCCTCTCCCTAAATCTGTTGAGCCAGAGTGGTTGGAGATGGAAGATCTCATTTTTTCAAAAAGGTTCACAAAGTGTGACAGACTCACCATCTCCAGTGTATTTCCTCTAAATACTGGCCTACCTGTGCTATGTGTCATCAAACCTCTGAGGTCTACACCTTAGATGGTCAGGTTTCTCCTGCAATCTGACTGGTCACTATTGGCGCTGTGAGTCTCCTGCTTAACCCAAGGACTATTTACTTTGAACTTTCTCTTCTAATATTTACTGAGAAGCCAATATTATCGGATACCGTGCTGGGAGATTTTTGTATATATTTCCTTAAATCATTATTCCAATTCCATTGTGGGCTGAATTGTGTCTCTAAAGAAGGTTGGGAGGGAGAGGGAGTGGGGTGAGAACTGGGGTAGGACTCAATAAATGGTATGTGCTTGTATGTCTCTATCACCCTGAATTTCATCAAGATGTATGATTACAATGCACCAATAGAAGAAGAGAAGAAGGAGGAGGAGGAGGAGAGAAGTTGTTGTTGTTATGTTGAAGTTCTAGCCTCCAGGAGCTCACAATGGGTTATTTGAAAATAGAGTTATTACAGGTTAATTAGCTAAAATGAGGTCATATCAGAGTAGGGTGGTCTCTTACCTCAATGGGACTATTTCCTTATCAGAAGAGAAGAGCCATAGAGATGGGAAAACACTATGTGACTAGAGAGGCAGAGACTGGAGTAATGCAGTCTCCAGCCAAGGAATGCAAAACATTACCAGAAAAACCCCAGAAGCTAGGAGAGAGGACACAATGATTCTCTGTACAGATCTCAGAGAGAGCGTGAACCTGCCAACACCTTCATTTCATACTTCTAAACTCCATAACTATGAGACATTATTCCTTATTTTAAGCCACTTAGTTTGTGGTACTTTGTTAACAGCAGGCTTATAAAACTAAGACAAACTTTGTGGGCTAGATTGTCATTTTAATTTTACAAATGAGTAACTCAGGTCTCAGAAAGGTTAATTGTCCAAGTTCACCAATTGATGGTAAATAAGGGTGTCTAATGTCAAATCCAGTGTTCTTTTCCAATAAGTATCTCTAATTATTCAAAAAAACCACAAGTTTACATAACTCATGCATTCTTCTGTGATAAAATATGAAAAACCCAGTATTCCACATAACTTTCTGAGTAGAATCTTGGATGCATTCTTCACTCAGGATAAATTAGAGTGGTTTTTAGAAGAGTAGAAGTGAAAGCACTGACATTCTCTGGTGTCTCTAATTTGAGACCATATGTTGAACTCTGTCAACCTTGCTCATCCTTCTGCCCTCTGCGACACCCTTGAAATCAATGAGAATGCTAAAATTAAATCTGATTATGTGAGTTGAGAGAATCATAAAAACTGTATCATCCAGATACACTGGTTAATGACTAAACACATGAAAAGCACACTAGAACTCTATTTATAAAAATCAATATCTGTCCTCATTAGTAGAAGCAACCTTTAGTGTCTTTTCTGTTAGCATTACCATTAGTTTTGAGGAAATGTTTTATGCATCATTTTCAGAAACACCTGTCAGCTCCGGTTTGTAATAAAAATCAAAACACTCTGTTTTGCTATGTTTGACTGCAGATACAAAGTGATATTTAGAAAAAAAATGAAAGTAGCCAAATGATACGTAAAGAAAATTTTATTTCACTAGGTTCATACAATTATAAACATTTACAAGATAGACATCCTTC
The DNA here is from genome assembly GCA_004027185.1 of Glis glis. Taxonomy (NCBI): domain Eukaryota; kingdom Metazoa; phylum Chordata; class Mammalia; order Rodentia; family Gliridae; genus Glis; species Glis glis. The sequence continues at coordinate 50,349 of PVJS01001000.1, forward strand.
AGCGTGGGGCGTGGTGGCGCACGCTTGTAATCCCAGTACTTTGGGAGGCGGAGACTGGAGGATCCGGGTTCACGGCCAGCCTAAGCTCTCTCGCTCTCTCTCTCTCTCTCTCTCTCTCTCTCCTCTTAGTGAGGCCCTCTGCAACTTCGTGAGACCTAGTTTCAAAATAAAGGATAAAAAAATAGGGCCGGGGGTGTAGCGCGAAGGTAGAACACCCCTGCGTTCAATCCCCGGTACAGCAAAAACAAAAACAAAAACAAAAAAAGATAGACATCCTTCAAATGAGACTTCATTGGTGATTCAGTAACTAGAATCTGATGTTGGCAGTGTTATAATAAAATGCTTTTATATAAGAAATGGCTATTATAGTTAACAATGACAATATTAGAGTATATATTAGAGTATTCCTGATTTCATTTTAATTTATTTAATCTTCACTGCATTTGATGAAGTAAATTGGACACATAATTCAGCAGTATTAGTAATCTATATTCTGGACAGTCTATTGAAATAACCTGAATACATGTAGGGTCTTGATCACATATCATCTACTGAAAGAAAATGAATTCCCATGACTAATATAATAATCAAAAGAAACTTTGAGATACAAATGCATCATTTTAATTTAATTTCCTGTTACATCTCCAAGACTTTTCAGTAAAAACTTCTAAAAATTAATCTTATCAATTTTCATTTAATAGATTCTAAAATGAAAAATGGCAAGTTACTACACAAAATACAAATGGTGTCTGCAAGTGCTGGACTGAATGAGCTTTTATGAGGCCAATGGGTTTAACTGTATGCAAGCTATGAATATTGCTCAAAATAAAATTTCCACTTTATTTTCCTATCCCATGATTGGCTAGGAGAATTATACCCTATGCAAATTAGGACTAGCTCAATTAATGTTCAAGCTAGAGATCAAATTGAATGGATACATCTCTTTTTGGCTGAAAGAAAAACGTAACTATTAAATGATATAATCACATGGAATATGCTATAATTATAGACCTGCTTCCTGGGACATAACCTAATGAAACATGTTTTTCCTTTTAGTTTTAAAGGTGTGCATTCTAATGTGTATCCTTATTAAATATGTGTCTTCTGCATTATCTGGCTCCTTATTTAAATTCAAAGCAACCCTTAATTGTTCCTAAGTGTTTATTTTCAATTTCCTTTAAACTGTACCAGTCTTTTGTGGTCTAATTTAGCTTATGTTGTAACATACTTTTTTTGTGTGTGGTACTGGGGATTGAACCCAGGGGCATTCTACCTCTGAGCTACACCCCCAGCCCTATTTTTTATTATTCTTTATTTTTGAAACAGGGTCTCACTAAGTTGTGGAGGGCCTCACTAAGTAGCTGAGCCTGGCCGTGAACCTGTGATCCTCCTGTCTCAGCCTCCCAAGTACTGGGATTACAAGCATGCACCACCACGCCTGGCTTGTAACATACTTTTAATTCAACATTTGTTAAGTGACCTTAGGCTAAGTTAAGAATTATGTTGGTACCAAAAGTATGTGCAAAACCCTCAGCCTCTCTGTTTGAGGAAGATTATAATTTAAAAGTATCTTTTCAATCATAAATTAGTTGATATTTCTTTGAGTAGTGCTATAATATAAAAAATTATTTTTTGGTCTTTTTTTTTTTTGTCTTTTTGGCACTGGGGATCAAACCCAGGGCGTTGCGCTTGGAAAGGGAGCGCTTTGCTACTGAGCTACATCCCAGCCCTGAGGGGTTCTTTGATAGGTGTCTGCAGTCCACAGGTGTGCATAGATTAAAGAAAAAATATCATGTCCACTAGGTTTCTTCAAAAATATCGCATGCATGGGACATTTATGTGCTAATGGTTTGGTTTAAATTCTAGGTATTTTTTGAAACTGGGATTAAACTAAGCCATAGCTCAGATCCTTTACCATCGCATTCAGTGGTGATTATGTTTGAAGTAGAAAACAGTGAGGCATCTGTAGCAAAAGGCTGCATGCACAAAGGGATCTGTACCTAAGGCAGGGAGAATTTGTCCTGAAAAATAAGCTTGCACTAGCTTTTGTATTCCTTGATCCATTTCTTAATAATAAGGATATGAAGCAAATGTCAGAAATAATTCAGACAAGTTTTTGTATTATTTATTCATTTTTATTTAATAATTTTATGTGATAATTTGCTTTGTCTCCAGACTCTGAATCCTCACTTAAAAATTGTGCAAATTTTCTTGGAAGAAAAATTTTAAAAATTTTTCTTTAAAGCCATAGAAAAGAAAATGACACAGGAAAATAATGTAATTCAAATCCCCATTCATTTATTGGTATGGTAGCTTTATTTCCCCATTTCTCATTTATTCTTTCATATTCTATATTTTTCCATTAGAATCCTAAACATATTAATCACAGATATTTTAATTTTCTTTTCTGATCATTGTAAATATTATGTTATTACCATGTCATATCTGAGTTTGTTGCTCATGCTTCTGTTGTCTAACCAGACTGTGTTTCCTTACTTTTATAGCATCCTTTTCAGCTTCTTTTTAAAGCTGGACATGATACAACTGGTAGTAGAAACTGTGTCTACTGTAGTGATAATTGGCTAGGAATTAGGATACGTTTAACGTTAGCTGTAGGTGGCAGAAACTTTGTTTTACTCTAGTGCTCTCCTTTATGTCTCCCCTGTTGTCTTTCATTTTCTCTAAGAACTCCGTCAACAGAGTTTATGTCTTGTAGCTCTTTTAGCTATAATACACAGAATTATACTAGAGACTTTTAGATGTGGTGGTAAGGTGTTGGATATGGGTAGCATTCTGTAATCATACAATTAAATCTCAGTGTTTTAAGTGGGACTTTGTCCCTGAGGCTTGCTCACTTTCTCTTTCTCTCCTTCCTCTCTCTCTCTCTTTCTCTCTCTCTCTCTCTCCTGTCTTAGGTGAAAAGGGATGGAGAGTGGGTTTGGAGTTGAGAAATAGTCCTGTTTCCAAGTCTTACAGACTCTCGTACAATCTTTTCACTTAAGCAGTAGGCTTCTACTATAGAGATCACTCTGGGTATATTTCAGAATGATTGCTTTTTTTCTTCCTATTTACCAGCAAAGTGAGGAGATTTTTCTTCTATTTTTAGCATGGGGAACTGTGGGCTTCCTAAAGATAAAACCATTAAAAGTGTGGTAGTTCTCTAAGACTGGAACTCAGGTGTTCCTCACCCTCCAGATAACCTGAGCAATTTGTCAAAACTGACATTTAAGTGTTCCTACATTTTTGTGCTTTCTGTGACCTCTGATCCATGTAAACTAATTTTGGCTGCAATTTCCTGCACTGCCTGTGTTTCCATGTTTTGGGGTTTACAGATTCCTTGTGTCCTCTTTTTTATTATTAATTAATTCAACAAAAGTCATTGATTTGCAGTTTCATCTTTTTTTTGTCATGAAATATGATTTTTAAGATCTTTGCATGTTGATATGTTTTCCCTTTACTTCTAATTCCATAAGCCTATGTTTAAAGTAAGTTTCTCTATAAATTTGGTTTTTTATATTTGAACATTTTTCATCCACTATGATACTCCCTGTCTTATAATTGATATGCTGAGACCAATCACATGAAAAATGATGTTCAAAATAGATTAATACTTACAATTTACAATTGTTTTTATTCATGATGCTTGTATATTTTTTCTTGATTTTATGGATTCTCTGGTTTTATTGTACATTTTATAATTTAATTTTTCTTCTCTTAGCATCTCAATTAGATTTTAAAAAATATTTTAAAGTTGGTAACATACAAATTAGTATATTTTCAAGTAATAGTACCTCATTTCATGGGTATTGTGATTGCCATATTAGAGATTATTCTCAATTTTACTTTTCATTTCTTATAAACATATTGACATTTATTTCAAATATCCCTGCTCAATAATCACACAATATATTTTCACCATTATTACTTTAAAAATTTATCTTCCAAATTAATTAAGTATAAGAAATAAATGACGTTTTCTTATCTTCATTCATTTCTCTTCTTGGTAATCTTTCTTTCACCAAATTGGATCCCAGTTTCAAACCTATATAATACATTTCTTCTCTGAAGAATTTTATTTTTAACATAACTTGCTTTGAAAGTCCATTTGCAATAGGTGTTCTTAGTTTTTGTTTGGCAAAATTTTTTATTTCTCATTTTCTGTTGAAGGCCAATTTCTGTGGATATAGAATTTTATGAAATTTTTTCTTCCAACATTTAGTTATTTTATTCCACCACCCCCTTTCTTGCATAGTTTATAAAAAGTCTGTAGTCATTCTTAAACAGGTGAGCTGAATCCTATGCAATCTTCACCATATCCTCTTTAAGGATATGTCTTAGTTTTTCTGCTGTTTCAATAATAAACACATAGATGTTTTTGTTTTGTCTTTTTTGTGTGGTTTGATGTCTATTGTTAAATTTGGAAAGTTTACAGTTAATGCAAATATTTTTACATCTCTGATCTCTAATGTCCTTTGAAGTTTTGCCAAAGTTCTTGTATATTTGTTTTTTTTCTCTGCACATTTAAGTTTGTGAGGATTATACTCACCTATCTTTAATCTCAGTGTGTGCAATTAGTCTTCTCATGAGACTATTACTGGTAGTCATTATTTCTGTGACAGTATTTTTGAAATAATCTTTATTTCTGTTGCAGTGCTATTTGATTTGTAACATTTTTTTTCAGTTCTGTTATCCTTTTTCATTACTCACCTGCCCTTTCATGTCACCTAATTTTAATTAGAGCCTTTAACATATGAATCACAGTTATTTTAAATCCTCTCTCTAGTACTCCTGATATGTATGTCATAGCTGGATCAGGTTTTGATTACTCTGTCCCTTCAGATTATGTTATAATCTTGTCGTTTAACACACCTTGTGATGTTTTTGAAATCCAGAAATTCTACACTGATTAATAGGAACTGATGTAAATACATCCTTTATTGAGAGTATTTATATTAATCTAGCTAGGAGTTGTGCTATACTTAATGTTTATTATAACTATAGCTGCCTGATGCTTGAGATTTTTATAAGATCCATATTTTTCATTCCCCCTTTGACTTTTTACTTTCCTGTGAACTCCTCCTTAGAAAGCCTCTTGTTCCTCTTTCAGCTTCAATTTATTAAAATGATACTGGAGCCTTGCTGCTATCATGATAAACTGTGAGGATGAGAAGTAGTCTAAATCTTATGTTTATTTATTATTATTATTATGATTATTATTATTATTTTGCAGTACTAGGGATTGAACCCAGGGGCATTTTAACTCTGAGCTACACACCCAGCCCTATTTTGTATTCTTTATTTTGAAACAGGATCTCACTAAGTTACAGACGACCTCGCTAAGTAGCTGAGGCAGCTGTGAACCAGCGATCCTCCTGTCTCAGCCTCCCAAGTACTGGGATTACAAGCATGCACCACCATGCCCAGCTTTAAATCTTATGTTTAAATGTCAGTCTTTCAGCGAATCTGTGTCTCTTGACTATGACTTTCACATGTGTCTCTCCAGTGCTATAAATTCCATCTTTTTCATAAGAAAGGAATTCTAGAAGTTTCTAGAATGTAAGAAAATGTCTTCATCCAACTAGAGTAAGGCTCTGATGTAAGGTATTTTCCTATGGAGAATAATTAAAAAAAAAATTCTTTGTTGTACTGGGGATTGAACCCAGGGGCATTCTACCTCTGATTTATACCCCATCCCGATTTTGAAACAGAGTCTCACTAAATTGCTGAGGACCTTACTAAATTGCTGAGAATAAGCTTTTTAAATAGAGAATTTTCTGAGCATATTTCACAATAATTATATTCACAGACCCCTTCTAGAGTCTTGGATCTTCATTGGAAGAAGCTGGGTTGGGGAAGGGTGTCCAGAACATAAATATAAAAATGTGAGGACTTCCATAAGAGTACAGTTCCCAGGAGTTTCTCCCTGTTCTTCCAGTCTACATTCTATCTCCAACAGTTTACCAAAATGACCATTTATTTCTATATTTGTGGCTCCAATAGCTTTTCATTAAAACTATCAAAGTTTGGCCTGTAATCCTCTGGCTTATCTGTCTCTCTAGATTTTTAGATGTTGATATTTACCCTGCAAACTGCTTACTAATTGTACCAGAAAAGTCATTGATTTTTTGTTTATTCAATGCTTTATTTTTATAAATATTAGTAAAGATTCCAAAGTGTTTATATGTCAGATCTAAAAATTCAAATTTCTTTCAATATATTGTTTGTTTCATTCTGGAATTCTTTCTTCTTTTAAAAACAATTTAGCTTATAATTCTGTTCAACAATTTTCTCCTTTATTGCCTAATCTGTCATTAAAGTATAACTTGGATATTAATTTAGCCTTTGTTTCCCAATGATTCCTTGTTACTTTTTATCTTTTTTTGTTTAACTATTCCATCTTTTCACATAAAAATTTTAACATATCAATCACATTTATGTGAAAGTAAATATATAATAACTCTAATATCTAAATAATTTTGCTCCAATTACAATTTTTTAAAAGTTGTCCTATGTTAATTCTTGTTATTTATTTTGATCTACCTCAGTGCTACACCTCCAGCCCTATTTTTTATTCTTTATTTTGAAACAGGGCCTCACTAAGTAGCTGAGGCTGGTGCGAACCTGTGATCCTCCTGTCTCAGCCTTCCAAGTACTGGGATTACAAGCGTTCACCACCATGCCCGGCTTGAATGCCAAACATTGAACTAGAAAAAAAATAGTATGGTTTGTTTCTTGATCATGTTATTTTCTATCAGAAATAAGTCAATCTTTCTGTGAGGAGATAAATTAGGAACAGATAAACTTTGATCAGTTGGAGATGGAGATGATAGGAGGATTGCTTCAATTTTTGTGCTCACAAGTATGACCAGTTTTCTTTTACCACTGAGGCATGTTTATTTTCCTCCTCCAGAAGTCATACTCAACATCCTTGACAGACGAACTCCAAGGGCTTGGCCTCAGCCCATGAGATTGTAAAAATACCTTCTATATATTTTGCTCTCGGTACCTATTTTAGAATTGACAAGCACATAAAGGAAAAAGACAGCTCCTGTGCAGGCTTATATTTATCCACAATCTTGGTCCCTCACATCCTCACTGTAGTCTCATCTTGAACCAGATGACTTTCATACATCGTTTTTATCAAATTCAAGTTTTCTAGTTGTCCTCACTGGGAGAGTTGTTCTCAGTTAAAGCTATTCTTTCACTGCCGGCATCAAAATTTCTATAACATTTATTTGTCCAATCTGCATGACTAACCATTTTATTCATTAAAAATACTTAAAATGGTTGAGTGTAATTTGCAAAAATGTAGTCAAAATAATACATTTTTTTTCCAAAGAAAACTTATACAATGTTAATATTGGTGAAGTGTTTAAGATATTTTCATTTCATAAAACCAAAAATATATATCAAGCTGCTTATAAACTTCACTGATAAAACTTTCCTTGCTAATATGAGATTACATAAAAACTAGAACACAGTATTCTTGCAACAGCACAAAATGCTTCCTAAGGCTTTGGATGTGGCTTTTAAAACTCATCTCACTATTTTTTAACTTGCACATTTTCATTTTTCTAGGACACTATAATATGATTTTCAAAGCAACTGTGCTTTCTTCTTATAAATTTTTCCTCAGGATGATTCTAGGATGTATTGTGACTATCTGATGAAATTGCTCAAAATGAGGGAAATGAGATCTCCTTAATGTAAATGTTTGCATATGATATGTTTTTATATTATGTGAAAACTGTATAATTTAATCCATTAGGCTGGTGACAATATATGTTGAATGAAATAATATCTCTAATTTCCAAGCAATGTAAATTATGATAATTACACTATAAATGACACAGCAATTACTATTATAAAAACCACAGTGATCTTTATAGTATATCAAGAGTTTTTTCCCTTCCACAGCCTAATGTTCATGTGCGGCTCTTTTTGGATACAAGATAAGTTTTTTTATTAGATAATGCTTAAATATCAAACCACAAAATGAATATAGATATTTTGTTAGAGCTTGTGTTTGGTATTATATGAATAGCTTTATTATATATAAAAATGTTGTCCGTGGCATTGATTTCTGCATTTCCTCTGTTCCTTCATTTCTCTGTCCTTTAAACTCCCTTCTATTCCAATAGCCCTTCAATGCCATTGTCCTGGAAAATAATTTTTTTTTCTTTCAGCAAACTAGCATGGGTCAGAATTACTCATTTCCTTTCTCCTTGACTAGTCAACTGATAATAATTTGTCTCAGAGAATTGATATCAAAATAATATCTCCTATTGCATTTTATAACACATAATTTTTCTGTGGTAGTTTCTACTTGTTATGACCATTTAGCAATTTTCCATTCATTTTTATGTACATTACTTCTGTCATCTTCTACCCATTTTTAGAATTATTTTTTGCATGTGGCACTGGGAATTGATTTGAGGAGCATTCTATCACTGAGCTATAACCCTTTTTATTTTTGTACTCTGGTAAAGGATGTAAGTTGCCTTGACTGGCCTCAAACTTGTGATCTTTCTGTCTCAGTCTCTCAAGAGTTGGGATTACAGTTGTGTGGCACACAATGCCCAGCATCTTCTACCAATTTAAATAAAACAAAAAATCCTACTTTATATAAAAATGTATGTTTTTTCTATTCCATTTATCTTGTCTTCCTCTCATGTTAAGTACAGTTCACTGAGAAAATAGAAACATGCTTCAAATGGTTATTTTAAGAAAATTGTAGCCCATATACTTCTAAAAGACAATTTATATAATTTATAAAAAGCATAGATACAATAAATTAAAAAGCACAGTAAAAATCTTAAATCCATGAACTAAATATAAAAATGGAGAGTGTAGATGGGAATTGAAAAAGTAAACTTGCTTGAACATTTATACTGAGAATTTAACTCTGAGGTTTGTTGCAACCAAACAAAAGGATAAAATAAAATATGTAAGTTTTTACTAACAAAGAAAACATACTTCTTTAATGGTGGGCTTGTTTTACTTCTCAGTTATAAATTCTGACAGGAATGTGATGACATGCTCTTTGTATTCAGGACATTATATATAAAATTGATTTATATCAGCTATTTGACTTTCAAAAACACATTGAAGTTTTATGCACACCATAATTCTTAAGTAATCCTTCACTAAAACTTAAAGGTGAAATATTATTGTAATCCTTTATGGGCAATAATGGAAGTTAGAAACTGTTTTACTATCCAGGACTATATAGCTTTATGCTGAGTTAATATTGAGGAATGATGGTTAACCAATGTTTAAGCACTGACATAATAATTTCTTCTAAGCTTGTAGTAAAACTAATGATTGACAATTCAAAACTGAGGTGCCAAGGTGCCAAATATAATATAGATATTATATTTCTTTAGGTTTTTTGTTTGTTGTTTTGTTGCTAGGAATTGAACCCAGGGCCTTACACATGCCAGCTTATGTTTAAATAAACAATAGATAGTAAATACACTGGGAGAAAATACTATTCTCAAAATGTGCAACTTTATCAATATTGCATCAGCTGTCACTACATTAACAGAACGTAGCATACCTAAAGATAAAGCTAAGTTGCATTTCCTTTATCTATTCGTCAGCTCGTGGACACTTAGGTTATTTCCATTTCTAGTCTAGTGCTGCAGTAAACAGAAGTGCAAACATCTCTTCAGCATACTAATTTCATTTACTTTGACTATTTACCCAGTAGGGGGATTACTGGGTCATATGCTAGCTTTATTTTCAATTTTATGAGGAACCTCCATACTGTTTTTAATAATGACTGTATTAATTTACATTCCTGCCAACAGCTATACATCCTTGCCAGCACATATTATATTTTGCCTTTTTGATTAATATCCATTGTTACTAGGGTGAGATGATATATTTCATTGTGGTTTTGATTTGCATACCCCTGATGCTTAGTGACTTTGGCTATTTTTCCGAATACTTGTTGTTCATTTGCATGTCTTCCTTTGAGAAATGTCCATTTAAGTCTATTGGCAATTTTTTATTTGGATTTTCGTTATTATTGAGTTTTTGAGTTGTTTTTATTTTGATAAAGGGTCTCACTCAGTTGCCATAGCTGGCCTCAAACTTGTGATCCTCCTGTCTCAGCCTCCTGAGAACTGAGATTAAGAAAAAATTTGCAAATGTTTTCATCCACTCTGAATATTGTCTTTTATTCTGATCATTGTTTTCTTTCCTTTGTTGTGCAGAAACTGATGAGTGGATAGAGAAGGTAGTACATACACACATGGAGTACTATTCAGCCATAAAAAGAATGAAATCCTGTCCTTTTCAACAACATGAATTGAACTGGAGATCATTACATTAAGTGAAATATGTCACACTCAAAAAGATAAGCATTGTGTGAACTCATATATGCATCTGCATGATCTCATATATACATATAAATGAATCTGTGAGGTCTCACATGTGTATATGTGGAATCTAAAAAGTTGATCTCATAGAAGGTGAGAGTAGAATGGTAGGTACCAGAGGCTGACAAAGAGTAGGTATTGGGAGAAATGGAGTGACTATCAATAAAAATTATGTTCTGTATGCTTTTAAAAGCTAGAAGAAAGAATTTTGAATGTATCATGAAGAAATAATAAAGGTTCGAGAAGGTAATCTAGAGTATATTTTATTAAAGCAATATTGCTCCAAATCTTCCACTTGATCTAGCATGTCATACCGTGGGTTCTTTTAGATTTTTGGTAATAGGAGAGAATTAATTTTCATGCTTACCTCTCCAATTCTTGGCTTCAAAGTGCAATTTATAGAAAACTAAGATTCCTGAACTAATTTCAAAAGAAATGTAATCTTCTGAATTTCTGCCAATTATATTTCTGTGAATTCTGAATGAAAGCCTGGCTCTGATTTTTCACCCATTGTGTTCTGCTTCCTATAATTGAATGTTCTGGGTTTGGGTTGAGAGTTCAGTTCAGGGGAAATTCCCTACATAGGCAAGAAAAAAACGAAAAAGCAATAAAGGTATAGAAAGTCAAAAGAGAAATGGTTATGAATGCTGAGGTGAGTTAAACACTGGTATAATGTTCTATCCTATTTAGCCTCAGAGACTATGGCTGTTAGAAGAATATTGAAATCTATCTAAGAACAGAATTTAGAGGCTGTTCTAGATAGACTAGCTATTCGAAAGATAGTCAAATTTAACTATATGAGGGGTGTTGAGAGTGTCTTGAATTAGGAGGAAAAATTAAACACAGCACCAGCAGAAGGGTTAAACATTATGGTTCAAACAAGCAGAGGAAGCTTTTCACTGAAGCAAACAGAAATATCAGTGACGTGGTAAGTAGAGATTTAAATTGGCCAGATTGTAGGAACTCTTTTCAATCTGAGGTCAGAAACATCAGAAGGGGAGACAAAGCTGAGAAAGTATCATGACGTTTGCAGTCCGCTCTTCAAATATCTGCAACCTTTTCCTCTTTTATCAGCAAGGAAGTCTCCAAAAGACACCCAACTCTGATGATGGCCTGCCAGGGTTCGGTGTTTTCTCCTCTATCCCTGAATCTTTTGAGTTATTATTTTCTGGTAACACCTTCTTCTAGGTTGAGCAGTAAAGTTCATCTAGGGTTATTTAGAGAACTGCAGTTTTTGAGGCTTCTGCCTTAGATTGTTGCTTAAGAGTCTAGGATGTGGCAACTGGGGTGAATGAGTTCTTCTGGCATTTGTTACCAGTTCTAAACCTCATCCACTTGATACTTTCTGTTTCTTTGATCCTTGTTTCTTTTTCCTCACTTATCAATAGCAGTCAAATCGCTTCTATTTTAAATTGATCTTAGCACTGCTATTACATTAGTAAATATAATCACTGTTGTTTATGCCAACTCTGTTGCTTCCTTCATGGAGGAAGCATTTTTAGGAAGAATTCTATTTTAAGCATCTGCCCTGATCTATCACACATTTTTACTGTTTAGTAATAAAAAAAGTGGATGAAACTTGAAAGTTGCCTCTATATTTCTTCTCTAGGACTTGTTAAAATTATTGAAAACCTTGGTTGGGGTTTAAATGTAAATTGATACAGACTGATAGTTGGTGCTCCTCTGATGGAATTATTACTTAAAAAGGAACACGTCATGTCATTACCATTAGAGTTTTCTTATGCAACTATATCTGATGTCTCTAATTATATTTATCTTGATTTTATTAATCTTGATTTAAGAATAATTGGAAAATATAAGGTAGAAATGATAAAGCTTGTCTTATTTCATTATTTAGGGCTTTCAATAAGGATGTGAAGTTTTTAGTATTTTATCTTTACCTCAAACCATTGCAAATCTGGAACTATACCACAAATTAGTAAATGCCCAATTTTGACTTTTATATTCTTTTGCATATATGATACTAGGTCTCATCAGCAATTTTATGTTATTGTACAAGTATCATTAAATCAGACTGATTTTATTCATGGTCTCTGTTATCTTCTATTTCTGTATGTCACCTTTGCCTAGAGGACATAGGGAACCTAACAATCCTAGGCAAAAGCAAAAGCCTCCTTTTCTTTGACACTGAATCTTCTCAAAATAAAATAGAAGACTGATATAACCCTAATACTAAAAATTATTAGTCATTTACATCAATGATAATGCTTATGCTTGTTCATCAGCACTGGAAAACATGTTGACAATAGGAACAAAATTAGTGTAATAGTAGTGTTTTTGCATTTGTAAATAGCCTAACAAGATAGGCTAACCCTCATTTGTTGTATTGTGTTGATAATTTACAATAAATTGGTGCCATTTTAGCATACTGTCAATAGAATAGAGGCCTATGACAATTTTCTCCTGGATATTTATATGAATGCAAAATGATGCATTTTATCAGCAGCATCCCTTTCATGAAAAACTTCCTTAATTTTTAAGCCATTAAGAATACTCTCTTAATGTGAAATGACCTTTGATGTTGATTTTCAATTCCTCTGAAACTTGCTTTAAAAATAACTGAAAGAATTAATCAATTACTACACAGGGTGTTACTGGTTGTGTATATCTTTTCAAGATGATTAAAATAAATTATGATTCTACAAAGAGATAATAAAGTAAACAAAAATGAATAAAGATTATCTTTAAAAAACAATAATTTCTCATTTTCACAAGTATGTTAGGTCATATGAAACATGCCTCTGTTTTAATGATGTTCTTGATACTTATTTCATCAATTTTCATGGAAAGGATATTTTAACTGAAAAACGTTGAATTATGATGATTATAGCTCACAATCATATATTACTTTTGAAACTTAAAATACTTTTATATATTCCTTCTGTTTGCATCCTCTATGCCAGACACCACTGACATCCCAATACTGGAAATTAGACTATGGCACATAAGTCACATTATTTTGATTATCTGAACAACTAAAATAATTTAAAGATTATTAAAAATTATAGTTCCATTTGAAACTACAACCATAGTTATAACATTCACAATATTTTGAAATTATTCTTGTAATAATTTACTATGTTGCACTAGCATACTCAATAGTTCTTATTCTTTATTTTAACAAACTTTTGTTGACCTTTGGCTAGTGACATTGGAGAGAAACCCAGCACCTATAGGCCCCACCCTGTCCCTCCCTCCACCAACCACACCCTGGCAGCTAGGATGAGTATAGGACCTACATGAATGGATAATTGAGAAGAGACCTTAAACGGAATAGGTGGGAGGACACGCTGAACTCGGCTGCACATTGCATGGAAAATTGTGAGAACTCTGGGCTTGGAAATCACAGACCAACCCACCCATTTTCAGCAACAGCCCAACCCTTTTCCATGGAGAGTGCTGTTCCCAGTGTTCTGGGCCAATCGGGTACCCAAGTGAGCAGAGAGAAGCACCAAGCCAGTGTTTCACCAGGCAGAAGGGCTTGCCACAGGCAGGGGACCTAGTGCTGGGGGCTGGAGATTGACTTTTTATAGGTGTCGGGGCAAGCGGGAAAGCTTGAGCTGATGAGGAGTGTCATGGGAATCAACAGCAACAGTTGGGCTTTAAGTGGCACGGAATATGGAATATTCCTGCCCAAACCAAGCAGGCAGTAGAAGCTGAGCGGGAAAGGTTTATTTGTTGTTGTTATTGTTTATTTTTCTCTCTTTCTTCTTCTTTTCCATTTTATATATATATATATTTGTGTGTGTGTATGTGTGTGTGTGTGTGTGTGTGTGTGTGTGTGTGTGGTGCTGGGGATTGAGCCTATCCCTGATCACACCAAGGATAAAACTAGCAGTCAGATACAAGGCATGCAGGGGAGCAGAACCTTGGAATGGAGCTTATGAACGGCATTTACATCACTTCTAAGAAGGCCTTAATCCAAGAAGAAAGAAAAACCTAGCAAGGGACTATCTGAAGTCACCACATTCAATGCTTTTCCAATAGGAAAATTTTACTCTTCTGTTAAACAATTCTAAAGGTTTCATGTGTGTGTGTGTGTGTGTGTGTGTGTGTGTGTGTGTGTGTGTGTGTTGTTTCGTTTGCTTGTTTGTTTGATTTCCAAGGTATCTGTTTGCCCGTATCTTGTATTTTTCCATTTTTATCAGTTTTTGTATGTTCTATATTGTTTACTAGTATTTTCCTTTATTTTTAGTATATCTATATTTTATTATCTTTTAAAAAACTTTATTCTACTTGATTTGATTTTCTACTTTTTTCCTATTCTTGCAACCTTTACTCCATTCCTTTCCTCTTCATTCACCCTTCACCCTTGTTTATGTGACAGTTTGCCCTTGTATATGCCAACTCACTCCATTAAACCCTACTGCTGAGACTAGGCAGGATAGGCAAGCCAGCATAGCCAATCTCTGAACACTAACAAGATTCCAAAAAACAGGTAAACCACACCAAAAACACAGAAGTGTATGTAGAGACACACAGGACAGACTGCACCTACCCATACCACTGAGACTACTCCCTATTAGCATGGCAACAGGTGGGTTCCCAGACTTTAAGGCCTGCCATCTACCAACACCACCATTGTGGTGGGTAGACAGAGTCCTGGAGTATCTGCAACCTCAAAGTCCTTTAAAAGCAGGAATACTCAAATATCAAAGCCAGTAGGAGACATGAAATCATTAAAAGCAGAGTAGAAATCAATGAAATAGAGAACACACACACACAAAATAAATAGAAATAAGAATATCAGCAATGCAAAAGGCTATTTTTTGAAAAACAATATTAATAAATCTTAAGTCAACCTAACCAAAAGAGAAGCCACCCAGATGACTAAAATAGACAAAAAAGGTGATATCACCACCTTCAGCATTGAAATCTAGAGGGTCATCGGAATCTATTTTGAAAAACTGTACTATATTAAAACAAAAACCCTAGAAGAAATTGACAAATTTATAGACACACACAATTTTCCATGGAAAATTCATATGGAGATGTCAATCCAGAAAGTAGATATAATTAACTATTGTCAATGAGGTAGAGAGATATTCAAACTGTAGATTATAGTTAGGAAATCATAAGTCAGCAGATATCCCAAGAATAACTAATGTTGATGAGTCTGCGTATTCTCTTCATTTTGAATCATTTTTATAGAGACAGATAACTTTAACATTTTTTCTTTAAAATTAAATTGTGGCTCTGTTTAATTTATCCATTGTTTTATTCCTTACTTTATTAACTTTTCTCTTTAGTTTCATAATGTGGAAGCTTAGATTAGTGAGTAATCCTCATTTTTCCCAGTGTAACCATTTAAAATTATACCATGAAGTTTTAAATATTTTATAAATGTCAAAATACTTTCTTCTTATGAACAATGTGATAGAAGCTTGCCAATTCTTTAATTTAAAAGTATTAGAAAAATTTTCCACTTTATTTTAATGATTTATGACAATTTCATTTTAGCCAGATAATTTATTAACATGATTTCAATTTTTTTAAATTTTCAACAATTGTACTGCTTAGTATATGGTTTACTATATCAAACAAATTAGTCAGCTTTTTTGTCACTATGACCAAAATTCCTGACAAGATCAACTTAGAGAAGGAAAGATTTATTTTGGCTCAATTTTAGAGGTTCAGTCCATGGTTAGTTGGCTCTAAGGGAGAAACATCATAATGGCAGGGCATGGCAGAGGACAGCTGCTCAGCTCACAGGAGACAGGAAGAAAAGAGGCAGAAATAGTCCTCAAGGCCATTCCCTCAGGGACCCACATCCTCCTGCCACACTCTACCTGCCTACAGTTAGCACCAGTATATCCATTCAAATTATCAATCCAACAGTGGATTAATCTACTGATAAAATTAGAGTCCTCATGATTGAGTTATTTTACCTCTGAACATTTCTGCATTACAAGCACATAAGCTTTTCTGCAGGATATTCCATATCCAAACTGTAAAAGGCACTGAGCATAATGTATCTTCTGCAGTTAATGAATGTTTATTCTATAAATTTCAATTTTGTATCACTAATTGACAGGGTTCAAATATTTATAATCTTATTGACTCATTGACCAATTACTATATTACTTAGTGAAAGGTATTAAATTCTTCAATTGTGATTGTGTATTTATGTTTCTAGTTCTATAAAGTTTTGCTTTCTAAATTTTGAAGAATTCAAATTATATACATTTAATATGTTTATGTTTGCTTCATGTATATTCTTATCATTATCAGTTATTACTTATCTTTGGGATTGTTCCTTGCCTTTAAATTTCTTTTTCTCAAAATAATAGAAACACTAGGTTTTCATGTTTAGTATATCTATGTTATATAATTTTCCATCATTTAACTCTCAAACTGTCAATGTCTTAATTTTTAAAGGGATTTCTTTAGTCAGTATATTGTAAAGTCATGCTTTTTTTTTTTGAGGTACTAGGGATTGAACCCAGGGGCATTCTACCTCTGACCTACACCCCAGCCCTATTTTTTTTTTTTTTTTTTTTGCGGTACCGGGGATTGAACGCAGGGGCATTCTACCTCCACGCTACACCCCTGGCCTTATTTTTTATACTTTATTTTGAAACCGGGTCTCATGAAGTTGCGGAGGGCCTCATTAAGTAGAGAGAGAGAGACAGGGAGAGAGGGAGAGAAAGAGAGAGCTGAGGCTGGCCGCGAACCCTGATCCTCCGGTCTCCACCTCCCAAAGTACTGGGATTACAAGCGTGCGCCACCACGCCCGGCCCCCAGCCCTATTTTTATACTTTATTTTGAAACCGGGTCTAACGAAGTTGTGGAGGGCCTCACTAAGTAGCTGAGGCTGGCCACGAACCCGGATCCTCTGGTCTCAGCCTCCCAAGTACTGGGATTAAAAGTGGGCGCCACTATGCCCAGCTCTAAAGTCATGCTTTTTTATGGAGTTCAACAATGTTTCTTTTAATTGGATTACTGAGTAAAATTATATTTAATAGCAGTCTTGAGATGATTGTTTTTAAGTTTGTCACTTAACTCTGTTTTCTCTTTTTGTTTCTTTTGTTCTGCTTTTCTGCATTAAGTTGGTTTAACCAAATCTTTTTAAATTATTATTCCATTTTATGTTGTGTACTAAAATTTTTGGCTATATCTCAGTGTGCTAGTTTTCATTGCTTATACTAGAAAATAAAATGTTTTAAATATGCATCATTAACTTATAATAGTTGATTTTAAAATTGTATCATACTTCATCACAAAAATTATAATGACTTTATCAAAGTCTAATTCCATTTATTCTAATGTTTTACAATCTTGCCTTTATATGTTTTGCCTCTACATAATTTTGAAACTCATAATATATCATTTTTTAACCAGTCATGAATCTTTTAAATATTTTAGAATATAAAAATTAAATATAAATTATATTTGCATACATATTTACACTTTTTTTGCGGTACTGGGGATTGAACCCAGGGGCATTCTACCTCTGAGCTACACCCCCAGCCCCATTTTTTATTCTTCATTTTGAAACAGGTATCACTAAGTTGCAGAGGGCTTCACTAAATAGCTGAAGCTGGCTGCAAACCCGGATCCTCCTGTCTCAGCCTCCCAAGTACTGAGATTACAAGCGTGTGCCACCACGCCCAGCTCATATTTACACTTTTAATAGCATTCCATAACTTTCTGGATATTTTGGCCTTCTTTTTAGTGCCATTTTTTTCAAACATTTTCTCCCAATTTTTGTCATAAAACGTGTTTATCCTTTCTGTTTTAATGGTTCTCCCTCATTTATGTTATCCTATTATAGTAGCATGTATACAACTTTATGAAAGTTTTGATACATAAGCAATTACATAACAAGAATTACAATAAAATGGTGGAATATTGCCATTATTATCATAATTTCCATGGGCCTATTTGTAGTGAAACCCTCCCACAATCCAGCTCCAGGCAACTGGTGACCTTTAATCCTGTAGATTCATTTTCTTTAGAAAGTCATATAAAAGAAACATGTGAGCATAGCTTCTTTCACTTAGTGTTTTACATCTGATATCATTATATAATATTGCTTATATCAAGAATTTAAATTTTAAATTGTTGAGTAGTAATCCTTTTTATGACTGAAGATCAATTTTTTTGTTAATCCATGTGTGACAAGTATGGATAAGATACTATAAACATTTTTACATAATTACTTGTGGAATATACATTTTCATTTCAGTTGGGGAAGTAAAGCAGATAGCTAAATCTTATGGTAAATATATCTTTTGCTTTATGAAGGACTATTATTTTCCAAATTAGATAAACTATTTTATATTTCCACTAATAATATCTAAGAGTTACAGTATTATTCCCACACTTAAAAGCATCCACACCAGCACTGGATATTGTCAGGTTTTAAAAAAAATAACTAAACTTATTGATTCTAATTGGTATGTAGTTGTATCTCTTGACTTCATTTAGAACTTTTGTGATTAATAATTATGAGAGTCTCTTCATATACTTATTTTCCATCTATATAGCTCCTTCCATAAGGTATATATCTATGTAGTTTGCTCATTTTTCAACTTAGATATTTATTTTCCTAATATTGAGATATATTTTTATTTTTATCTCCTACGTATGCTTACTTTACTAGATATGTCATTTTAAAACAATACCTTTAACTCTGAGACTTGTATTTTTATTCCCAGAAATATGTCTCAAAGAGCAGAAGCCCTTAACATTAGTCTAATTTATGTTAATTTTTTCTTTTATAGTTTGTATTTTTAGAATTTTATCCATGCATTATTTGGTTAATCTAAGGCCACTGCTTTGCCTCTACAATTTGAATACATTAGTTTTTATATTTGGATCTAAAATGAATTTATAGCTTATGTATTTTGTGCCAAAATAAATGTTAGAAAATTCATATAGTACAAAAATATATACCTAAGAATTTTTATCAATTTCAAAAATTATAAATCAATTAAAATGTTCTAAATTTTAAGTAACAATAAAGATTAATGTAGCAAGCATATTTCATAAAATATTTGCAAGAAACAGTATAATCATTTTTAAAGAAATATGTCAACATCAAAAATGTCAAACATCAAACATATTCATAAATGTATACATAAATGAATCAGGTTATAAACCCCTAATTTAGGACATTATTTCATTTCAAAGATAAAAAAGAGAAGCCGGGCGTGGTGGCACACGCTTTTAATCCCAGTACTTGGGAGGCTGAGACAGGAGGATCGCAGGTTCAAGGACAACCTCAGCAAATAGTGAAACTCAGTAGAGAGACCCTGTTTCAAAATAAAAATAAAATAGGGCTGGGGGTGTATCTTGGAGGTAGAATGCCCCTGGGTTCAATCCCCAGTGCCACAAACAAAAGAAAGGAAGGAAGGAAGGAAGGAAGGAAGGAAGGAAGGAAGGAAAGAAAGAAAGAAAGAAAGAAAGAAAGAAAGAAAGAAAGAAAGAAAGAAAGAAAGAGAAAGAAAGAAAAAACTGGGAATGTATTCAAAGAAACTTTACCTATATTGGAAATATTTGTTGCTTAAGCTGCTAGGTATGTGCTTTATGATTTATATTTTTTCAGTTTAAATGATATCCCTTGTAACTTTTCAGAGTATTATAAAAAGGAAACATGTTTTTTTAATTTTCACAATTATGTTTATCATTTTATTATATTCCTAAGTTCTATTTTCTTATCCAAGTACATATATTAGAAATAAAACATTCACAAATAAACCAAAAATAGAACAAACTTTACAAAAAAAGAAAACTAGCCAGGTTTGGTGGCACACACCTGTATTCCCAGTACTTGGGAGACTGAGACAGGAGAATCGCAGGTTCGCAGCCAGCCTCAGCTACTTAGTGAGGCCCTCCGCAACTTAGTGAGACCCTGTTTCTCACTAAGTTAAAAGAATAAAGAAGGGCTGAGGGAGTAACTCAGAGGTAAAATGCCCCTGGGTTCCATCCCCAATACCACAAAAAGAACCACTGTTATTAGCTTTTACTATTATAATATCATCCATGGAAATTAAACCCAAATATCAGTAAAATGTATAACAAATTAATTTAATTCCATGGGACCTTAATCTTTATATTAATTCTTTAATTTTTCTCAATAGTGCTATTTCTAAATGCCTTTTATAAATAAAAAGAAAAACACATTGCCTCCAATTCCTTTGATATTATTTAATATTAGGTATAAAGTTCAAGTTACAAGCATGCATTATTGTAAGAAAAAATGTCAGTAATTAGAAATAAAACTATATGTCTGAACTGTATTTTCAGTAAGGCATAGATGATGTAGGAAATTAATTAATTATTTTCTAATATGTTTGGGTTACTGTGCTAATCAGCTTTCCATTGCTGTGACAAAGTATGTGAGAAAGACAACTTTAAGGGAGAAAGATTTATCTTGGCTCATCATTTCAGAGGTTTTAGCTCATGGTTGGCTAGTTCCATTGTTTCTGGGTTTGTGGTGAGGCAGTACTTCATGGTGGAAAGGCATTGTAGGACAAAGCAGATCAACTTATGGCAGCTAAGAGGCAAAGGGAGAGAGTAATGAAGGGTCCTGGAACAAACTATACTCTTAAAAGGCATGTCACTGGTGACCCACCTCTTCCACCTAGACCCTACCACCTAACATTCCCACCACCTGCCAATAACACAACTAGCTGGGGAACCAAGCCTTCAGCACATGGGCCTTTGCTGGACATTCCAGATCCAAACTATAACAGTTACCAAAAATATTAAATGAATCCTACAAATGATTAAACATTTAAATTGTCAATGGAAGTAATTTATTTGCGTGGGCAAACTTGTTGCAGACATATAGTATTTTCATCTTCAAATTGTACCCCCAAGTTGAGAGAGAGTTAAATATAAGTAATATAATCACAGGTGTACCATGGTTGAGTTGACTTTATTATATTGATTGATAATGGCAACTAAGATTTCTGAGTCATCCCTGATTAATGAGCCTCTGAGTTTTTCATTATTCTTGTTTCTTGAAATTGTGATGTTTTCCTACACATACATGCATGAATACCATTCTGTTTAGATAATTGTATGTTTCAAAATCACAAGTGCATTAAAATAAGCATCATTTATTTACTTTTTAAACTTGATATCTGAGATGATATGCATCTTTGTTAAAAATAAATTTAGAATACGAACCAAGATTCAGATAATTTTCTTAAATATGTCAGTTTATTAAACTCCAAACATAATTTACAGTTAAGAGCTTATTTTGAAAACTATCACTACAGAGCTTGAAATGCTAAACCCTAGTGTGGTTGTAATATTTTTCATCAGAAAAAAACTATCGAAAATGAAATTATAAAGAAAGATATCAATATATATGGGCAAGTATAACTTTATCAATGACTGTTATCTTTAAGGCTCCTACTCAACTGATTTATGACTCAATCACTATGTCACACAGAGCAGTCAACAGAAAAATTATTAAAAAATGCTTGAAATAACATTATTTATGAACATTTTCTCAATTATGCAATGTTATGTTATCGAGGATCCAAATGCGCTGTTGGAAACTCAAAAGTGAACAAAATAATAAATGTTGACAGTACCCTGCCCAGATTCCCATTGGCCAGCCCCTGCACTCTTGACCAGTTTATGTTTATGTTGATCTCTAAGAGCTCACAGATGTTCTCTTTAAAGAACTGTCATTGATGCTGTGGTGGTTTCCTTATCCAGGAGGCAAGACACACCAGTAAGGAGACACCTACATCCAAACACTGACTGACAGAGGTTCAAAAAGGATAGCACTCTCATCCAAACTTGTGATTTTTTTTCCACCAGAGGTCACAGTGGAATCCTGACAGAGCAGGACTCACTCCAACTGAAATTATAAGTTTATTTTCTATCCTACTTCCCTTTCTCATTTACTGTATGATTACTCTCAAAACAAATTATGCACATGTAAATCCTTGTCTCGGTCCCTGCTTCTAAAGAACCAGACCTAAGATATTAACTCAACTTATCTCTCATTTCCAAATACCTACAACAGGAAAGCTGATTTAACTAACTTTGATCAGTCATCTTGCTACACCAGAGACATGAAATGGTAGTACAATAAAGCAAGCCTGATGGCAGAGAAGTGCAAGTATATTATGAAAATCTGAGGATCAAATTGTATCATTGTTTTTTTATTTTCATGGTACCTCAGCTCTATTTTATTTTATTTTTTATTTTGAAACAGGGTCTCACTAAGTTGCTGAGAGCATTACTAAGTCACTGAGGTTGGCCTGAAATCTGTGATCTTCCTGTCTCATCCTCCCAAATACAAGGATTACAGGCATCCGTCCCCATGCCCAGCTATTCTTTTTCCATTAAAGAAATAAATAAAATCTGATTTTAGTATAACTTGTGATTTCTTTCTTCATCAAATGATAATTAATTTTATTACTAACTCACTTCATTCTTAAACCTCTGAAAAGGTACAGGGTGTCTTGATTTTAAAAATCCATTTTTAATTCTTTTTGAAATAAAGTATTTTATATTAAATTCTAGTTTCAATCACAGGGTTAATTAATAATGAGACATACACATTTCTCTTCTGATACATAGCAGAAAATGATGAATGCCGGACTGATAGCCTTAAGTACTGTTGTTATTTTCTATTCAGAGAACAAATCAATTGCAAGCCTTGGAATATAACTCTTTTTGGTAAAATGAAGGGTGTTGGTTTGATTTAATTTAAACAAATATATATTCAGTATCTATTATTCATTGTTGCAGTTTTTGACAATATGGTAAGAAAAATGAGCTACAGAACCAAGATCAATATAAATTCTGTGGTAGAGATATTTTATAAAATTCAGGAGAAACTGAATCAAATGAGAAACAATACTGATTGGAGGTCAATGGAAACTTTAGAAAGTGTTGATATTTTAGGTGAACATTGAAAACATGTTGAATATCAACAGAAAGAGAAAGAGGGAAAATTAATATAGGATTAACAGTGGAACAAATGCATGCAGATGTCATAGGACAGGATATTTAAGAACATTTTTTAAAGATAAGTATAATAAAACAATATATGGATTTCTGTTTATGATTACTTTCACAATTTCTAAATTGCATAAAACATAACATTTGCAAAATTTTTAATCTAACTTCAAATGCATATGTATCATGATAGAAATAAAATGGAGCATGCTTTGGCTTTCAGGCTCATTTCATCATTATTTCAGACACTTTACAAGCTGGTCTAATTATAGAGAAACTCGCCTTCTTAAAATCTATTTTAAAAGTCAGAAAATGAATGAACAATGGGAGGTTCTTTTTTTCCCCTAATAGGATTTGAGCCCAGAGACATTCTTCCTCTGAGCTTCCCCAGTCTTTTAATTTTCTTTTTAATTTTGAAATGTTGTCTCATTTTGTTACTGAGGGTCTTGCTAAATTGCTTAGGCTATCCTTGAACCTGTGATCCTTCTGTCTCAGCCTTACTGGTACTGGGAGTACAGGCATGAGTCAACATGCCCGACTCCAGGTCATTCTTAATTTCAGGTAAGGGCATGGATTACAGAACGCTCTTCAGAAATAGTAGTTTAGCCATCCAAAATTAAAGTTCATATATGTCATTCTCTAAAACCAAAATATTTTAATTAACATATTTGAAGTAGGTCTTTACATGTGAAGAAGAAAACATTTTGCCTCAAAAATTCCATTGCTAAATGCAAATTTAAAATCAAAATTATTTTGTTAGACTGCTATAAATTTCTAGTGCTTTTTCAGTAACATCTTTAGTTTTTTTAGAATGTTTTATCTTTCAACAGGATTTTTTTAAAGCTCAAGCTAATAATCAATCAAACATATTTAATAACATATGGTCAATGAAAATGTCACAAAGACCAGTAAAGGGAATATTTGTCAAATGTACTAAAAAGGTTATACAAAGAAAGATGCCATCTTACTAATTTCAAATTTTCTGCAATATATTGTTACCTCAGGGCTAAACATTTTGACCAGAATCATTCATTTTAACAAGCAGGACAAAATCATAACACATTAGAATATATGATCTGCTATTAACTCTTTTGGTCTAATGAGCCTGCTCTCTTGCTTCCAGCCTTCATGATGTTAGAGCAAAGCCTTGTGCTCTCCCTCTTTCTGCTTCCCACCACTCTTTCCAGGGACAGTGAAGGTAGAAGGATCTTCTGGGGATGGAGGCTGATGCTCAGACCTAACCTGCAATGCACACCATGCCCCCCAGTTGGCCCTGTGTTGGACAATCTGGTATGTGACCATAGCGTCATCAAATGTTCTGTTAGACACAGACAGCCAGGTCTGGTGTGAGTCATAACCCAGGTAACTCATGACTTTCAAGATCATGGGGTTCAGGTGTTTGGAGAGTGACTGGAGAGTAGTTGGTGAATATTCCTCACCCTAGCTCAGGCAGGGGTGCCCCATGATTTGGTTAGCCATTGACCTCTGGGTGGGGTCCACAGTCGGCAATTGATAGATGAGGCTTTCTGCATGGGTAGAAAGATGAAAGAGCATCTCTTATCTTGCCTGCTCAACCTGGTCCTTCAGCTCCTCAAAGTTGGTACCATTAAATGTGGAGGTGGCTCATGAGCATAGTATAGAGGAGGACACCTGAACTCAGAAGTCCACTTCAGGTCTGTACTGTTGCCCCTGTTACAGCTCCGGGGCACAGAACTGAAGAGTGCCACAGAAAACTTTCATCTTCTGCCCACCCTGAAGTCTATGACTTTGTTTCTTCCCTATACAGTAGGATATTCTCTGGCTTTAGGTCCCTGTGCACAATGCCCTCCTCATGGCAGTAGCTTATGGTACACAGGACCTGCTTGAACAGCAGCTGGGCCTCCTCCTCTGCATACCAGTGTGCAGCTGCACTCTGCTCGCATGCTCTATCACCATGTACACATAGTCAGCAGTGTCTACACTGCTGTAGACACCGGGTGTATACAGGGTGCTCCACTGTCCTCATTATAGCCATCTCAGATAGAATGAGGCGGAGCTTATACCTGTGTTTAGGCAGTGTTTTCATGGAAACCTGGGTCCCAGTGAGGGTATGGCAGGCCAGTTTGAATTGGCAAAGGTGCCCTGGCCTATGTCCCTCAGGATCTTATTATGGCCTTTGAGGGAATCCTCATAGGGGGACCTGGCTGAGAAGCCTGGCCTTGCCTCACTACCTTTCTTTCCTAACACAGTACATTGAAAGCTGCAACAGCACCTAATCATGATAGCTATAAAAACAAAAACAAAAAGTACAACAAAATAACACACCTAAACAAACAAAACACACACACAAAACAACAAAGTCAAAAGCCCAAAGCAACAAATTAGATTCAAAACCACCAAAACACCAATTCATCTAACTTTGTGTGAGTCTGACTGATTACCAGCAAAGTGCTTCCTGTACTTATGGACAAAAATCTGCCGTGGCCAGAGCCTTATATAGACAGTGCTTGAGACCGTCTCACAGTAGCTCCTTGTGAGGTCACAGCAAGAAATGGCCAGATCAAGGCTTGGCATGGCCCCCTGTGGCTGTCTCACTTTGGTGCCTCCAGAACCTTTTCCTTTTTAATAAAAATAAGGACTTCAGAAACTTTCTGCTTCAGTGGATTATAGACTGGATATTTACTTGTTTAGAAATTAAAATTTGTAGGATGCATCAATAGACTTCTCACTTTGAGTCTGAAAATCTGTAATAATTTTTGGCTTTTATTTTTACTTTCTATTGGTGCATTATAATCATACATTGTGATGAAGCTCAGAGGGTTAGAGACATAAATGCACAAAGCACTCATTGAGCCTCCCCCTGGCTCCCATCCCACTCCTTTACCCTCCCCATGCTAACAGATTGGCACTGATAAATTTGTGTATGTACATCATGTCCATTGAAGTGTTTTCTTCATCTAGTCTCCCTTCCCCACCCACCTCCCTCACTTAGGCCC
This sequence comes from Glis glis, assembly GCA_004027185.1. Lineage (NCBI taxonomy): Eukaryota > Metazoa > Chordata > Mammalia > Rodentia > Gliridae > Glis > Glis glis. The sequence goes on from PVJS01001000.1 coordinate 76,663, forward strand.
TCCATCACTAGGGCTTCTCCTCCTATATAGTCCCTCCTATATCCCAATTTCTACCTTGCTTCTCCATATGAGTGAAAACACCTGACCTTTCATTTTTTGTGACTAGTATCACTTAGCATATTTTTCAGTTCCATTCATTTCCCTGCAAATGATATAATTTTGTTCTTTTTATGGCTGAGTAGAATTCCACTGAATATATATTCCATAATTTTGTAATCCATTTATCTGTTAATGGGCATCTAGGCTGGTTCCATAATTTGGCATTTATTAATTGTGCTGCTATAAACATATATGCATATGTTGTTATGGTAGTCTGGTTTCAATTCTTCCTGGGTCCTATGGTAGGTTCATTTACCATTCTTCTGAGAAACCTCCATACTGATCTCTGAATTGGCTTCATTAATTTACAATCCCACCAACAATCTATCAGAGTTCCTATTTTTCCACATCCTCACCAGCTTTATCATTATTTGTGTTTTTAATGATTGCCATTCTACTTGGGGTTACATAAAATCTCAGTGCAATTTGATTGGCACTTCTCTTATTGCTAATGATGTTGAACACTTATTCATATATTTATTGGCCTTTTTTTTTCTTTTGTGAATTAAGTGACTAGCTCACTTGCCAATTTTTTTTGATTGGGTTATTTCATTGTTGGTTTTTTTGAGGTAAGTTTCTTGAGTTCTTTGTATATTATAGATATTAGTTTCTTATCGATGGAATGACTAGCAAAGATCTCCCATTCTATGGGCTCTCCATTAAGGTTCTTGATAGTTTCTTTTGCTAACAGAAGCTCCTCAATTTAACACAATCCCACTTATTTAATCCTTCTTTTAATTTATTGTGCTTTTGGGGTTCTATTGAGGAAGTTTCTACAAGTGCCTATATGTTGGAACATTGGTTCTCTGCCATCTTCTAGTTATTGCAGTCTCTGGTCTAATTTCCAGGTCTTTTATCTATCTTGAGTTGACTATTGTGCAGGGCAAGAAAGTGGCATTTATTTTCATTTTTCTACATATGGATAACCAGTTTTGCCAGAAGCACCACTTGTTGAAAAGACTATTTTTTCCAACATATAATTTTGGGCCCTTTGTCAAAAATCAATTGGCTGTAGATGAGGCAGGAGCCTGGCTATGTCCTTGAAGATGACTCTTGACTAAAGTCCTAGGGACAAGATAGGAGAATAAAGCTTTCATCAGAGGCCCCCCTCTGAGGCAAACAAAGCAGGGCCTCTCCTAGCAGTCAAGACCACAAGACAAGGCAGCTAAGTCCAGTAAGATAGCACCACTAATCTCAAACATGTGGAGGTTAACACAGGAAATCTAGCTCAGGAAGTGGAAATAAACCTGAACCAAGCCCCTGTATTGGTACCCCTGCCTTTATTGATCCAATCAAAACCTGTCTTTCTGGGGCTACATAATCTGTATGATGATGCTATTCAAGGCTCAGATGTGGGGCTTTGCTCACTGGGCCTTCATCAGTGAATAAAGAGACCTGCTTTATCCTATTCAGTCCTCTGTTTCTTATTCTCTGGGCACCAAGCCTCCTGCCACATAAATGTGTAGATTTGTTTCTATATCTTCTATTCTGTTCCATTGGTCTATGTGTTTGTTTTTGTACCAATATCCTGCTGTTTTTATCACTATGGCTCTGTAGTATAGTTTGAAGTCAGGCATTGTGATGCCTCCTGCATGTTCCTTATTCCTGAGAATTGTTTTGGCTGTTTCAGGTCTTTTGTTGTTCCATATGAATGTTAGGTCAGATTTTTCTAGGTATGTTAAGACTGACCATGGCATTATAATAGGGATTGCATTGAATCTATAGATCATGTTTGGTAGAATGTCCACTTTGATGATATTTATTCTGTCTATCCAAGAGGATGGAAAATCTTTCCATCTTCTAAGATCTTCAATTTCTTTCTTTAGTGTTTTATAATTTTCTCCGTAGAGATTTTACTTCTTCTGTTAGATTTATTCCTAGGTATTTTATTGTTTTTCAGGTTATTGTGAATGGGATTGTTTTCTGGATTTCTGTTTCAGTTGCTTGATGACTGGCATATAGAAAAGTTACTGAATTTTTTAGATTGATTTTGTATCCTAGTACTTTGCTGGATTTGTTAAGCAGCTCTAGAAATCTTTTGGGTTAGTTTTTTGGTTCTTCAAAGGACAGAATAATGTAATTTGCAAATGGAAATAATTTCATTTCTTTTTCTCCTATTTGTATTCCTTTGGTTTCCTTTTCTTTGCTAATCACTCTGAGTAGAGTCTAGACTACTATATTGAAAAGGAGTGGTGATAGTGGGCATCCTTGTCTTGTTCCTGATTTTGAAGGAAATTCTCCCATTTCCCATTCAATGTGATGTTGGCCTTGGGTTTACTGTATGTTAACTTTATGATGTTGAGATAAGTTCCTTCCATTCTGAATTTTTGTTGTGTTTTAACATGAATGGGTGTTGAATTTTGTCAAATGCTTTTTAAGCATCTATTGAGGTGAATACATGATTTTTGTCCTTAGTTTTGTTTATATGTTGAATTAGATGTATTGTTTTTCTTATGTTAACTCAGCCTTGCATTGTTGGTAATGTCCAGCACACCTGAAAGAAAAAAGAATGATGCATACATGGAGAACATATTGAAAGGAGAAAGCCAGGGGACCTCACTCTTAGGTGAAGGCTCCTCTGGACACTTGTCCAAAGCTTTTATTGTTTCATTTACATGGATTATCTTATTGTAGCCATTCACCTTTATTTTGTGGATATCTTTGCCTGTAAGGTGAGTTTCTTGCAAACAGCATATAGATGGATTATGTCTGTCATCCATTTTGCCAGTTTATGCCTTTTGATTGGGGAGTTGGAGTCATTGATAGTCAATGTAATTGTTGAGAGATGATTTTTGATTCCTGTCATTTTGAGTTATATTTTATGTTTGAGATGTTGTTTATTCTTCTTTGCTTAGTTGTTTATTCAATGAAATTCATCCTTTCTGTGGTCTGGTGTTTATTTCTTCTTTGTAATATATTTCTTTGCATAATTTCTGTACTTCTGGTTTGGTATAAATAAATTATTTCAGCTTCTGCTCATCATGGAAGATTTTTATTTCTCTGTAGGTTTTGAATGACATATTTCAAAATATTTCTTTGCTGGGTAGAGTAGTCTTGGCTAGAAGTTGATTTCTTTCAGGGTTTGGAATACACCATCCCAGGCTCTCCTGGCTTTCATGACATGGTTTGCAAAGTCTGAAGTCATTCTTACTGTTTTACTTCTGAATGTCATTTGGTCTTTCACTCTTGATGCATTTAACATTCTCTCCTTGGCCTCTGTGTTATTCAATTTGATTATTATGTGGCGTGGATAACTTGTTCTCTGATCTTGTCCAATTGGGGTTCTAAATGTCTCCTGAAACTATGTATCTGCTTCATTTTCTATGTTTGGGAAGTTCTCCAATATTATTTATCTGAAGAGATTTTTGATTCCCTTTGTTTTGGCTTCTAGACCCTCTTCCATGCCTATTAATCTTATCTTTGCTCTTTTAAAATTATCCCA
>PVJS01001000.1:80303-108150 GCA_004027185.1 Glis glis
TTTTTTTTTTTTTTTGCAGTACCAGAGATTGAACGTAGGGGCGTTCTACCTCTGCGCTACACCCCCGGCTCTATTTTTTTATACTTTATTTTGAAACCAGGTCTCACGAAGTTGCCGAGGGCCTCACTAAGGAGAGAGAGTGAGAAAGAGAGAGAGAGAGAGAGACAGGGAGAGAGAGCAAGAGAGCTGAGGCTGGCCGCAAACCTGGATCCTCCGATCTCCGCCTCCCAAAGTACTGGGATTACAAGCGTGCGCCACCACGCCCGGCTCATCCTTCATTTCTGTCAGAACTTTTTGATTCCTCTTCAGCATATCAGTCTCTGTGTTAATATGGTCTTTTATAACTTTTAGACTTTCCCTGGCCTTGTTTCTAAAATCTTGAATCATATAAATAAAGCATTCTCTACAACATTGAGTTGTTGAGTTCTGTTGTTGTAGCGTTGTGGGAGCTCATTGTTTCCTTGCTACTATTCTTTCTCATGTTTTCAGATTTTCTAAATTTCTTAGATCTTTATTGCATTTGCCATCTTTCTGTCTGTCTCTGTTTCTGATACTGTCTCTCTCTCCCTCTCTGGATTTCCTATGTCTAATCACTTTTCCTTTATGATGTATCCTGTTTTGAAGGTAAATATTTATCTCAACATATCTCTTAAAAGGTAGTAGTTTCAACAATACGGGTAGTTGCAACTTTTTATTAAGTATTTATCTTCCTAAGATACTGCCACCATGCTCTGTGTCCTATATCAACCACCACCAACAACAACTGTTCTGCAACTAGACCACTAGCCCTGGGTTAAAGTCTAGGAACTTACCTGTCACCAAAGTAATAATGAATAGTCTCAGTGGTGGAGGTTAGTCCAGTCTATGCCCTCTGCACTTCTAAACCTCTGTGTTTGGGGTATAGGGTGGTTCCACCTTTTAGCTGGAATCACATTAGTGAAAAGGGTCCCACCCCCAGTGGCTTGCCAATCTAGCCCAGGCTTCATCGTAGGTTTGAGGAATCAGTTGGTATATACAGGGCAAACTACCACATAAAGAAGGATGAAGTGTGAATGAAGAGGGAGGAGATAGAGTGACTGATTTATCTCACTTATCATAATATTCTTCAGTTCCATCCATCTCCTTGCAAATGACATAATTTTGTTCTTTTTGTTTTATGACTAAGTAGAATTCCATTGTGAGTATGTCCCATAATTATGTAATCCATTCATCTATTGATGGACACCTTGGATGGTTCCATAATTTGGCTATTGCTAATCATGCTCATATAAACATAGATATGCATGCATTAGTATGATGGTCTGGTTTCCATTCCCTTGGATATATACCAAGGACTGATATAGCTGATTCATATGGTAGGTCTGTTGCCATTCTTGTGAGGAACCTCTACATTCACAGTGTTTAGTGAAACAACACAGAAACTTAGTAGTTGTTGCTTTAGTAGGGATAGTGTAATAATGTACATGGTATTATAAATAAGAATAAATTTTTACCAGGATTCATGGAGGTGGTTTGTTCATTGTTGTATTTCTGTTGTTGACACATTAAACACTGTTTTTCATGTGTCACTCTAAAGAGAAATTAATTCTTCCTGACAAAAATTGTCTTATAATTTATTTATTTTTTAATTTGGACTGACTTTCCAGAGTCAACACAATCCATACCACAATTTTAGAGAGAAATGGAGTTTTGATATTGCAAAATGATAATTGTCATCTTGCAGAGAAGGTTGAAGAAAGAAAAGTTTCTCATATAAATTGATTTATATAGCCTCAGTGCATACCCACTTAACTACTGTCATATGAAAATGAAAATATGAAGGTTCATTATCAATGTCCCTTAGGTAGGCAGCAAATACCATTATATAGTACAAAACTAGTAGAAATATAGGGAACAAAAGAGATAGCAGTGTGAATTTGATTGGAGCTATGTTTTTATCTTTACTATGGAGAGTGTCATATCATTTCTCAGTGGGGGAAAATGCAAATTTATATTAGACAACTCCATGTTCTTAAATGCACAAATGTAAATGTAAATTAAGTAAGCTTTAGATAGTTTATTACAGTCTAGATTTAATCATGGACAACAAATCCTTTCATTTCCCTAACAAAGTTTAAAAAATCCCACTCAGTATACTGTCATGTGTCTGAGCCTAGAAGATCTAGATAATTAAATGGATAGTGACTTAAACAAGAGAAATCAGGCAACTTCCATTTTCTATTTTAGTAGGAATTTTTATGTGTAACAACCATTGCTCTGAAAGCACAAAGAAATATAATGTTTTGAAAGAGTTCCAAGCCAGGTGTGGTGATGCACACTTCTAATCCCAGTACTGGGGAGACTGAGACAGAATGATTGCACGTTGGTGGCCAGCCTCAACTATTTAGTGAGGCCCTCTGCAACTTAGTGAGACCCTGTTTCAAAATAAAGAATAAAAAGTAGGACTGGGGTTGTAGCCCAGAGGTAGAATGCCCCTGGATTCAATCCCCAATACTGCAAAAAAAAAAAAGTGTTCCAGAAGACATTTTATTTATTTATTTTTATATCTATTTGATCATGATATATATGTATATATCAACATAATAAAAGCATTGTGTTAAATGTTGATACATTTGAAAGCATTTTCAAAAGGAAGTAGAACTAAGTAGACGGTATGTTATGGCTCATTTTCAATACAAACACAGTAAACAAGATCTGTAAGCAATAATATCACCATCATTCTTTGCGTGACAACCTTGGAAATGTTTTAAAGGGGGCTTGGCTTTTGAACAATTTTAATAGGCTCCCTCGGAGCTTTAATTAGCTGGAGATCCAAATAGTAGCTGACAGCTAGCAGAATTTCTTGTCTTGAGTTAAAGTCAAACTAATTAAACTCCAGAAGGAAATCATTTTCCTTTTAGCACCCTTAATCAGTCATTCTTGCTTAGAAAAAAAAGAGAGAGAGAGAGAGAGAGAGAGAGAGAGAGAGAGAGAAAATATATGGAACCTTATGGTCTGATAATAATATAGACAGGCAAATTTGTGGCTGGGAAACAATGATGAGCCAATTTTCAACAAGGAAATGTTAACTTCTCAGTCAATCTCTGTAAGGAATATATGGTTTTGGTTAAAATGCTTATTTTTCAGAAAAGAATAGCTTGAGGAATTTAGCAGTTTTGATTTAAATTGTAGCATAAGATTGATATTTTTTATACATCTGCTACTCATCTGTATTTAAATATATATCATGTATAATATAATTATTAATATTATTAATCATTACACTTACAAGAACACTCACACAAATACCAAATTTTCTGGAATTCTTTTAAAAACACCAGTATCAAAGAATATGACTCAAATATATATTAGTTATAATATACATGGGATATAACAAAGTATATAGCTATATCATAAGATGATGTAATAAATCTTTTTAAGGAATGACACTAAAATTTGCTCAAGTAATTGCTTCAAAGAACCACTTATTTTAAAAATTGAAATGCAATATTATTTATCAACATTTGTAGTTATACAAATAAAGATTCATATCAAACAGAAAACATTATTTTGTTATGAGATATCTCTGGCAATCATTTCTATTCTATTTTTATGTTTCCTTTATAGACTAATAAAGGAAATAAAGTACTTTTGAGATTCTGCTCCTCTAGATGGGAAGGAAAATAATGGTCCCAATGGCAATAGTCCTGGTGGGGACAGGATGACTTGCTTTCTGACAAAGAATCTGTAGCTTAGGCACTATCCATGAGCTTGAACTTGAAATTGATGTGAGGTTTGAACTATAAAATTAACATTGGGTTATTGTAAAAAAACAATGAAAAAAAAACAGTAAGAGCAAAACCATCATCAGAGGAATGAAAGAATGACTTAGTTATATAAATCAAGAAGAAACTGGAAATATAGTGGTGATGAGAGGAGAAAATGGAAGAAAGAGTAGCGTTTTAGTAATTTACTTTGCTATTTGTTAGAGCTGTTACTGCCTTACCTGATTTCTTCTTTTCTTGTTCCTTGACACACATTTTGGGCTTCTGCTCAGTATCTGTCTCTGTCAATCTACCTATCTTCAGTTTTACTCCTTTCTAATTTGTTCTCTATTCATATGAAAGGCTTAAGGATACATAGGCAGTGTTATATTTTTTTATTGTTTCCACTCTGTTTAGACTAAATGGCCCTTTAAATATTCCTCCCTAAATATTCCTCCCCTGTTGTCAATGACCCCAAATATTTAGAAATGAAAAATATTGAGTGCTATTACAAAAACTGGAAATGCAATGACAAAGTATGACAGTCTCTGTCTTTTTGTTTTGTTTTTTTAGTTTGAGTACCCCATAGTGCCTATAACAAGGGAATTTTTCCCAGGTGACTCTACAGGGAGATTTTGAAGTAGGGAAAGTTAAAGATATACTGCTGAAATACTTGGTTTGAGTAACTAGAAAACTAGTTAAGTTTTCTAGAATCATAGAAAAATATAGAGAATATTATCTTTATCTTTTTTTGTGTGTTTGTGTGTGGTACTGGAGATTGAACCCAGGGGTCTTCTATGACTGAACCACATCCCAAGCCCTTTTCTATATTTTATTTTGAAATGGGGTCTGGCTAAATTACTGTGCACACTGGCCTCCTATCTGTGACACTTCTCTCTTCCTCCCAAGTGTTGGTATTACAAGCATACACCATATCCCCCTGCTGAGTATCTCCCTGCTGGGGCATTCATCCACCAGTTCCTATTGTCCATCTCTTGAAGGCTAACTCCAAAGGCTGTATCTTCCCTCATCAATTCTGTCCTTTGGTTGCAGATGAATGGCAATCTTTATGTTTAGGAAAAGACCTTAGAATAAATTGGAAAATCACAGTATTCATTTTATTTTGTAGGAACCTGAGGTTACAGGATCAGCTGCAACTACAGCCACGATCATGGTGAGCTGAAGGGACATCATAGGGATAGCAAAAATATCTGCTACAATTCACACTTCCATCAGTAAATCTTTACTGTCATGTAGCCTTCATAATGCAGGGATCCCTTAAAGACAAATTTAAGTAGTATGATTAATGGAACCAACTTAAGTAGAATGATTAATAGTCCCTGTTAATGCAACTTGTCTAATTAATACTTACCATATTTGTTTGTATTTCAGTTAATTTTTCCAGAATTTTAAATAGTCTACTCTGTAGACTCCAAGTCCTTAGTTACCTTGTCCATGCCAGGTCACGATCATCACCAAGCAAAGTAGCATAGAGACAGCTCAATGCACTTACTGAGTTCCAGACCTGTTCATCCTACTCTCAATTATGGAGCAGCAACCCTACAGATATAGCTTGTTAAAATTTTTAGTAATGTAATTCCTTTCTTAGTCAGTTGGTCCACCAGTGCCAAGGAGAAGTTATAGCTTAGGTTCATTAGGGTGAAGAATGAAGTCTCTCTATTACCTTCAATTCAGTAAAACCTATGGTTTGGGAGATGAGATTCATGAATTAGTAACTTAGTCTCTGGGAATGATAGTGAGAGAGGCCAATTCTTGCATGGCCCATTTTCCAATTTCTGTGTGTTATATATATTAGGAATGCAACATCATATATTTGTTGTTTTATCCATGCATGAACTTCATCCAGGAGAACAACACCCTCATCACCCTCATCTCCCAGGGTGTAACACCTTAGCTGGAATTTTTTCTTTTTTTTTTTTTTTTTGTGTGTGTGTGCGGTACCGGGGATTGAACCCAGGGGCATTCTACCTCTGCGCTACACCCCCAGCCCTATTTTTTATACTTTATTTTGAAACCGGGTCTCACGAAGTTGCGGAGGGCCTCACTAAGTAGAGAGAGAGAGACAGGGAGAGAGAGAGAGAGAGAGCTGAGACTGGCCACGAACCCGGATCCTCCAGTCTCCGCCTCCCAAAGTACTGGGATTACAAGCGTGCTCCACCACTCCCGGCAGCTTAGCTGGAATTTTTTGCTGAGGCCTTAAGCGACTATTTCAATTTTCTATGAGAATGCCTCTGAATCAGGATGCACAGAGACAGTAGATCCTGCAGTCATGCACAGTTTTGCACCTCTCTCACCATACAATGATTGGTGGTAGAATCCCATGAGTGTGAATTTCACATGAAATTCTAAGAGGAATTCTATGAATGTAAATCAGGCCTCCTGTAAGCCTTAAATAATTATTTTGCAGAGAAACTGTAGTCAGAGCTCCCTATCGAGAGCAAGTATTAATTCAAATAAAGACAAATCTCCTGGGGTTGAAGGGGAAACATGTAATTAACTTTCCTCTAAATCACAGACTGGTCTTTTCACAAGATGTTATTCTATGAGGGACCTGGCATCATGCTTTATTACTGATAGCCAACGAAGGCATCCAGCAAAGGCAGTGATTAAAAAAATGTTGGCTTTGGAGAAGTCTCTTCCACTGTTACCATACTGCCACATTTGTGGTCCACTAAGAAAACATTCTCAGACCCAGAGAGGTACTTGAAAAAATTGAGGCCCTTGAAAAAAAGTATCTTGCCTACCTGGTTGTTGAATCATTTCTCTGCAGAGGATGACAAATAGTGAGACAAATATCTACTGATATTTGATAGTGAGACAAATATCTACTGACTTTTTACTTACTTTCCTAAGTTCATTGACTTGTTTTTTACCCAATACTCTTTGTGAGTAATTTATTAGTTCTTTGTCTTTCAAGTGCCTGATCCACCAGGCAAGCCACTTATTATCATCCTTTATGTGCATATATTCTTTTTTTATCTCAAACTAGTTTTTTTCTCTATAAAATGTAGAAGTGCCATATGGACATCTTATATCTCTATCCAATTTAATGTTTTCTATTTATCATTGTACTTTATAGACAACAATGATTTTGAATCTTGGGTAGAAATATTTCATTTTTAGTTAATGCCTACATTTCAAGCCAACATATCTGTAATCCAGGCTTGTGTTGTTTCTCTCCTGCAACTTGGTCATATGAAACTTTCCACCAGGTAAGACGAAAGACAAGAAAGAAAGACAGAAAGAAAGACAGACAGAAAAAGAAAGAAAGAAAGGAAGGAAGGAAGGAAGGAAGGAAGGAAGGAAGGGAGGGACAAACATTAATACAACAGGGGTAGGTAAAACTGGTGTTTATGTCTACTTCTTTATGTGATTTACCTGTGCTATCAGGAACTGGTTGGGAACAATCCCAAATATACTTTTACCATTTTACCATGGTATTTTTCTGTATCAATTTTGCCTTATAACTTATTGGTTCTGATAATATCAATTTAAGAAGGATACTAAAATTCATATTCAGTTGATGTCCAGATGCTCAGTTCCAAACGGGTCCCACAGGCACACCAAGAACTGTTGTTTAAATAGCTAGCAGTACTTTGGGGGCAGAAAGTGTGTTCTGTTTCCAAAACCCTGGGCGTCACATTTGTGATGTTTCCATCAGGGTTTGTCTGGAATTTTTCAAAGAACTTTTAAGCTATTATGAATGAAAATTAAATCATATCCTTCTCCCTAGCTCGGGGAATCAGTGGGCTCTGTTCCTTTGCTCTGTGTCATGGTCTGTCTTCAAGCTTTCTGGACCTGGTAAACTTGGGCAGTTGGGGGCTTACCTCATTTGTTTTCAATCTTTCAGAGATCACTGTGCATCACTGCTTTATGTCTAGATGACTCCAACTTGCTTTGTAACTTGCTTGGCTTTTGCTGTTCATGTTGTTTCAGACATGAATGTAAACATAGCACCTAGATACCCCATTGTTGCCAACAGAATAAATTCCTCCAGCGTGCTTAAGAATTTCTCTTTCTTCTTGGTTTTAGCTGTTGCCTACAGCTGGTTTTCTTTGTATTTTTCCTGCTTTTGCTATCAAGTGCGAATTGAATAGATTTATTGAATATATTTTCCAGTTTTGTGAATTTCAGATATTTTTAAGTATTGTTTTTCTCAATTGATTGCAATCAGAAGGTCTCCCTTCTCTCTTTTCCAAAAATGTTTATTGTATCTCCAATATCTGTCATTCATGTAGTCCATTTTCTATATATTCTAGTTGTTAAATTATTCTATATTTAGTTGCAGACATCTGAATCTGACTCCAAAAACCAGTGTTTTAATTATATTCCACTGTATATACAATGCCATTAAGCCCAATCACAGATACATAATTTTATTTAATTAACTTCTCCTTTTTTTTCTATGTCTGGTGTTCCCAGTAGGAAGTGGATTCCAAGATTCTGCTGGTGAGAAATGAGAAAACATTTACTTTTCTACCATATCCTGTGTCTGTTTTATATTGGCAGCCCCAGGAGAATTATTTTTTCTAACAGCTTAGCTTAAATTATAAGTTGGATGTTGGGATATGTTAATGATTTGTCTGATATATTCAGCTGGCTCAGTTTTATAATACATTTAAAGTCCTATGCTGTAATTTCTGCCACATCAGCTCTACTAACTCTACCCTATAATTCTTCGAATCTCAATGAAATTTTTTTTCCCAAATTAACTCCTTCTGAAATTGATACTCTTAGAACCTAACACTATCACTAATTAGCTGATTACATTTTGCCTTCTCCTTATGTATTGATACATTTTTTATCATATGTGTCTCTCTCAAAATGATGAGACTTCGATAAACATGTCCAACTTCCTTTTATTTCCCCACAGTATTTAGTGTGATTCTCTGCTAAAATCAATAAATGGTAAGTCAGTCAATTATCAAATCATCACAATTACAGATTAAGAAATGTTCACATCAAAACTTCATGTAAAATGCTATTATTTATGTATAATCTAAACCATGTTTGTATAAATTATTATCCTATTTCCAAAAGTCTCTCTTAGACACACACACACACACACACACACACACACACACACACATACACATACACGTGTGTGTGTGTGTGTGTGTTTTCGGGGTGCTCCTTTTCCTACCCTAACATACTTTTTATCCACTGCCCTGGTGCCTTTAATTTATCTTGCTCTTTTGTGTTCAATGACATCTTAATTAATGAGCCCTACTTGTTTAAAGGAATTCACTGGAACATGAATGATGAGATTCATTTAAATTACCTAGCATTTCTAGTACCAGTTATATCTAATTATGGTTCTCCACTCTTTTTCTTGGGAAGATCAGGTTACTGCCCAAACTTTCTAATGTAGACTAAGAAATTGCATGTTTCTTTCCTATATTCATGTTCTATCCATACTGCAATATAATAATTAATTTCCATTATATATGAAAATTTTTATATTTTTATGTTTTTCCTCAACCGGTGAAATAACTTATAACATCTTTTTTCTGGTATGTGATCTCCACAGCTAACTGCTAAGTTTACTAATTTCCAATTACTCTTTTACTCAGTGCTCTGCCTTCTTCTTCTTCGGTAATATAGTAGTGATCTCTATTTTAACTATTGTTAACTAGCAGTCAAGCTTACTGTGTTGGCTTCCAGAGTGAAGTGAAAGGAAGACTTTTTATTGGCATATAAACAGAATAAAAGCGCCAAGGAAGAAGAAACTCCATGATTGCCTGAGGTGGGTTATTGGTCTTTTTCCTCACCTCTAGACTATGACTGAAATGTCTGCTTTTCTGGGGCCTCTAAACTGCTGGTTTGGGGACTAGAAATTACACTTCATTCTTCTGGTTCTCAGGCCTTTAGATTTATCCTTAAACTACTCATCATCTATTCTGAGTCTTCAGGTTGACAACTCATTCTGCAGATCTTGGGATTTCTCAGCTTCTGTAATTACCTGGTCAATTTCTTATAATAAATTTCTCTAGGTACATGGATAGAGAAACACACACACACACACACACACACACATACACACACACACACACACACTTAGTTCTGTTTCTCTGGAAAACCCAACTAATATACTATTATTGATTACAGTGATTGATATAATAGCATATAACTTATCGAAGGGTATTGAGCTAAGCCCCCTTCCCTAAAACTATTTTCTCATTCACTCTTGTAATATTTTTCTTTATCTTACCCTTTCTCCATGATTATTCATTCCATGACTGTTGATGAGCCCTTCACTTTACTATTGTACACTAAAATACATGTTTTTCAGTTATCTACCTTTGGCTTTCTGATCTTTTCTATTTTGTTAGCATTTTAGTAACTAACATATCTGCCTCTATGGTTCCATGAAAATCTGAGTACATATCTTCCTTTACCCTAATATTAAAATGTAATATCTGTTTAGAAGTCTATATTTCTCACTAGAATGAAACTTTGGGGGAAGGACTTTGTTTTATTCATCTATGTATCCTGACTACTTAGTATATTGTTAAATACATAGAAAGGGACAAAGACTTATTTTATTGAAGTGATTTGAACTATATTAGTAGTGATAACCCAAAAAGGAAAAGTGAAAATTTTTAAATTGTCTATAGGAAAACAATAGAAATATTTCTTTATTAAATTACAGAAACCCAAATATATTTTGTAAGATAAAAACATAATAAAATTGAAATAATCTAATTCTGCACAAACATAGGATAGTAATAGACCAACCTGAACTTTCAAAAATCTTTTGATTCAAGATGGTAAAATTTACTAAAATGTTTTCTACCTTGGTCATTTTTTTCTCTAGCTTTTCATTTCTTTCTTTTAATCACTCAACTACATTAGGGATGTGGTATAATTTGGATTTAAAATGCCCCCCAAAGTTCATGTGTTGAAAGTATACTTACAGTGCAGCAAGGTTAAGAGGTGGGACCTGGCTGGAGCAGGCAGATCATTTGGGGTGTGGTCTTGGGGTCTGTATATGTCAGAGGGCCCCTCCTCTTCCTTTTTCTCTGCTTCCCACCTCCATGAAGTAAGAGCCCTGTCCCTCTGCTCTGTGCCCTACCACCACTGCCACGGTATCTGCCTTGAAGCTGACCCTATGGACTGGCAGATTGAGACTGTGAGCCCCAATAAACCTTTCCTCCTCTAAAATATTCTTGTCAGAATTTTTGTTCACAGTGAGGGGACGGCTAACTAAAACACTATGTTCCAGAAAAGTTAGGTAAACTCGTGATTTTTGTGAGTGTGTGTAGGGTACTGGGGATTGAACCCAGGGGTGTTTTACCTCTGAGCTATACCCCCAGCTCTATTTTTTATTTTTGAAACAAGGTCTTTAAACACATTGGCTTTGAACTTGTGATCCTCCTGCCTCAGCTTCCCAAGTACTGGGATTATAGATGTGTGCCACCATGCCCAGCAAGCTGTGATCTTCAGTATACAGAAATTTAACACAATTGTGGTTTCCTATGTGTGCATTATTGGGGAAATATAATATTTGCTTTTACCTATAGCATAATAGATTAAGTTGGCAAATTGGAAGTAGAAAACTTTAGTGAATTTACAGGAGTGAATATACTCAAGTGAGACTTTTTTATACTGAAAATTGAATGCAGGGGCATTCTACCTCCAAGATACATCTTAAGCCATTGTTTTAAAATTTTGTTTTTAAACAGGATCTCTCTGTGTTGCTGAGCATCTCACTGAGTTACTGAGGCTCATCTCAAACCTGTGATCCTCCTCTCTCAGCCTCTCAAGTATGGTGATTACAGTAATGCACCACCACACCCAGCATCAAGTGAAATTTTTTGGGGGGTGGTGAAAATAGGAGAAAATTGAGCCACATTCTCATTATATGTCTTAGGATGTTTAATATTAATTATCGTTTAGAGAAATAAGAATATTAAGATGGTTCCTTCAGGCTAAATTGAACTTCATGGATAAATAAGCAAGTTTTTCCCAAGTTTTAAGTACCTTTCCAAAATTATAAGATTTTAAGATAGAAATAAATTTAAAAGACAGGGCCATTTGGCCTTCATTACAAAAGAACCAAGGAAATTAAGTGGGAACACAGCAGGGTTTTATTATCAAGGAAGAAATTAGTTCAACATCTTTTTAAACACAATTGTGGAAGTGTAAGTTCACTGGAAGGCAAATTAAGAAATAGATTTGACTATCAAAGAAAAGTATCCATTAGCTCCTGTCAGTTCTCTAATATGTTCTTTAATTTCCTCTCCTCTTTCCTCCTCTCTTTCTCCTTAATGGCATTGCCTCCTAGTATTTCCTACTTAATGCAGAGGACTAGGACTATAGTAGCCATGCAAGGTCATGTAGGCACATTATATTTATCTTTTATTAATAGGATAAATACAGATGCTTTCTTACTTACATGTGTTACCTCCCAATAAATCTATTCTAAGTAAAAATGCTATTAAATAAAAAATGCATTTTATATATGTCTCCAATTGCACATAGCTTAGTATGGGTGGTTCACCCTCGTCATCATATGAATGATGGAGACCTGTGGTGTGCTGCTGCTCTCCAGTGTTAGGACAGTTTATCATAATACATATTGCTATACTAGGTAAAAATTCAAATTTTTAAGTATGGTTTCCCCTAAATACATATTATGTTTGTGCCATTATAAAGGCAAAATAAGTTGAGCCATTTTTTGTAATTTAGCAAACTTACAAAAAAATATGTTTTGTTAAGGTGTTTGAGATGCCTATTGTAGAAGCATCCAACTATAAGGCAAACTTTAAGTTTCATTTGTGAAGTATTAAAATATAATCATCCAAACCCACCCACACATATTGAATCAAAATCTCAGGGTGAGGCTCAATGTTCATATTTTCTAAAAATATTCAAGATTAGCTCCAATATTTTCCAAGGGACGACAGTACAGACAAATGGAATAAATATTCAATGGAGCATAAAAGTATAGTAGTAGTATGAAAAGGGAAGTTCTGGTTACAAATTTGGAGAGAAAAGTCTGTAACTTGAACTGATGACTTATTTTGGTGCTTCAGCAATTATAAACTATACATTTGTGTTATCTATAGATACCCTTGCAACTTCCTTCCATTACAGATGGAATGAATTTAATCTCATAATACTGCTTAATAAAGAATGAAAAATAGGCCTGGGTGTGTAGTGTGGAGGTAGAATGCCCCTGAGTTCAATCCCCATTACCACAAAAAAAAAGAACAACAACAAAAACAAAACAAAACAAAAACCTTACCATAGAGAATAAGTGGGATTTTGGCAAATTCTATGAATCAACATATCAACACTCTTCTCATTTTATTTATGTCTTCTCTCTCTCTCTTTCTTTCATATTTAAAATGTTAAAGAAGAACATGCAATTTTATACTGAAAATTAACTGTTAGGCCAAACACGTAATTTATAATGTAATGTTCTCTACAAAAAAAAATAGTGTCAGAGTAATTACTTTTGTGGCCAAAGTAATATGACAATCATATGGCCAAATAAGCTAAACAAACAATAAATTAGAATCATGAATCCAGGCAAAAGCAATTATACAAAAGATTTTAAAATATTTTAGTGAGTACACATGATAAAAATATAATATGATTTCTAAAACTTAAACATGATTGTGAAAATTAAAATAAAGCCCTACCTATGCATTCTATATTATATATGTCATTGCAACTGTAAAATAAATAAATAAAGCTCTCCAAGGTCACAAGTAGTTTGTAATAAACAATTGTTAACAAGTTTGTTGAGGTGTTTGCCATTGTTCTGAATTCCGAGCAAGCAAAACATCATTAAACTAAAACCAATTAATTTAAAAATGCTTCAAATTGCAACTAATGAGCCTACAGGATTCATTACCAGTGAAGGTCACAGAACTAACCAGATTCCTGAATTTATCTTTATCTTTGGTTGTATGAATGACTGAACTAGGTATTGGGAGGTCTATCACATAGCAATCAATCAGACTGCTACCCACCAATAGGGCTGCAGCAAGGCCCTCAGGAAGACTGGGGGGAAGTGGATTCTGTGGAACCTGGGCATCATAGTGAGCTCAGATTTCTTTTCATTCTCTCTTCCCTTCTCTCTCTCTCTCTCTCTCTCTCCTTCCTTCCTTCCTTCCTTCCTTCCTTCCTTCCTTTCTTTCTTTCTTTCTTTCTTTCTTTCTTTCTTCTTTCATTTCTTCTTTTTGGTGTGTGGTGCTGGGGATTGACCCCAGAGGCATTCTACCGCTGAGCTACACCCGCAGCCCAATTTTATTTTATTATTTTTTTAAAATTTTCAAACAGGGCCTAAGTAGCTGAGGGCCTCACTAAATTTCTGAGGCTAGCCTCAAACCTACGATTCTCCTGTCTCACTCTCCCAAATACTGAGATTACAGGTGTAAGTAGCATGTCCAGACCAATTTCTTTTACTAATGGCAGCTCTAAATAAATAAACTTCTGTTTTAGCTAACAAATTTATATCCTTTGTTAAAATCTATGTGGAATAAAAAGTATCATTCTCATAAGTCAAGAAAGTACCAAAGGAGATTACAGCCTCAGAGAGCAGGGACAGTATATACCATATTGAATCTGCAAAACAGCACCATGCAAGCCACCTTTTGGCCCCAGCGGCTAAGATTGCATCATGAAGTGTTTTCTAAACACATTTTGGTACTTAGTTGTTTGTTTCTTCATACATGCCTTATTTATTTGTTCATCATTCAGTTTTTGAGCAACAATTTGTTAAATATCTTTGAAATAAGTATTGTGTAGGGTTGTGTTAACAATAAAATAAAAACAAAATGGATCTCCTCTGAAAACATTTAGACCCTCATGAACAGAGCAAGGTAAATATTCCAGCTATAATAAAGCATCATGACAGCTACAGTAACAGAAACCTTTCAGAGCACATTGGAACCACCAGCAAACGTTTGGTCAGTGTAATTATTTCTTATAAAAAATGTGATTTTTTAAAATCTATCTTTCTCTTCTAATCATTTTAGATTATAGGATTAGGTTGCTCTGACCCACTAGAATGTACCTGAAGTTGCAAGTCTATACATCGTGTATGTACACGCTCAATATTTTTCTGCCTGCCTATTATAATGTGGCCTTTAGAAGTACAAAACAAGCTAGAGTAGGACCAGTTTGCAGTCTATGGAATGATCCTGGCAATCTGTTAAGTGTATCTGAATTAAAGAATTAGTGTTATTGATAGAAATGAGACACTATATATAATAATGTAAAATGAAGAGAAATCAGATGTTTTGGTTTATTAGATGTTGAGTTGAAGAAGCCAGGTTTCTGGTTTTAATAATTAGAATCTATCATCAAAAAAAAATCTGAGCAGGTTTGAGGGAGAAATCAGTAAATAATATCTGGGAAATGTTAATTTTTATTTTTATACAATCCTAAAAGAAAATTCCAGGTAGTATAATGGGTGCACAGGGATGGAATTCATGTAAAAATATTTGGTTCCCATTTTTCATCTTTAATCAGAAGAGTGAAATTTAGTTTTGTAAATTTCAAATAATAAATTTTAATTATTTCAAAACTAAATTAGTGTAAACATTAAATAAATAAGCTTTCAAATAATTTTCAGTTTTTAGGTTAATACTTCTGAAGTTATCAAAGCTTAAAATTGGACTCTGCTAAAAATGACTTGAAATTATTTCATGTACAAAAATCAGGAACATGAACAAAACTTTAGAGAGAACTTCAGTAGCAGAAGGACCTTTCAAAATGATTTTAGCGGTGAGTTTCTTGAGTTCTCTGTATATTCTAGATATTAGTCCTCTATCAGAGGAGTAGCTGGCAAAAATCTTCTCCCATTCTGTCGACTCTCTGTTGAGGTTCTTGACAGTTTCCTTTGTTGTACAGAAGCTCTTCAATTTAATGCAACCAAATGTATGATCCTCGTTTTAACTTCTCCTGCTTTTGGGGTCTTGTTGAGGAAGTCTTTGTGCCTGTGTGTTGAAGTGTTGGACCTATGCCCTCTTCAAGTAGCTTCAAGGTCTCTAGTATAATTTCCAGGTCTTTGATCCACCCTAATTGACTCTTATACAGGGTGAGAAAGTGAGGTTTATTTCCATTTTTCTGCATGTGGTTAACCAGTTTTGCCAACACCAGGCTATCTTTTTTCCAGTGTATGTTTTTGACTCCTTTGTCAAAAAACAATTGGCTGTAAGTGTGCAGATTTGTTTCTGAGTCTTCTATTCTGCTCCATTGGTCTATGTGCCAATACCATGCTGTTTTTATTACTGTTACTCTATAGTATAGTTTGAAGTCAGGTATTGTGATGCCTCCTGCATGGTTCTTGTTGCTGAGAACTTTGACTATTCTAGGTTTTTTGTTGTTCCAAATGAATTCAGAGACTGATTTTTCTATGTCTGTGAAGAATGACCTTTGTAATTGAATGGGTATTGCATTGAATCTGTAGATCACTTTTGGAAGAATGGCCATTTTGATATTTATTCTGCCTATCCAAGAGCATGGGAGGTCTAATATCTAGACTATACAGAGAACTCAAGAAACTCACCACTAAAACACAACCCAATCAAAAAATGTGGGCAAATGAACTAAATAGGCACTTCACAAAAGAAATACAAATGGAAAATAAAAGTATGAAAAAATGTTTAACATCATTAGGAATCAGAGAGATGCAAATCAAAACTACCCTGAGATTTCACCTAACCCCAATTAGAATGGCAATCATTAAAAACACAAACAATAACAAATGCTGGTGAGGATGTGGAGAAGTAGGAACTCTAATACACTGCTGGTGGGATTGCAAATTAGTACAACCACTTTGGAAAACAGTGTGGAATATTCTCAGAAGAGTGGGAATGAACCTACCATATGACCCAGCAATACCACTTCTAGGCATCTACCCCAAAGAACTAAAACCCAACTTCCAGACTAATGCATGTGTATCTATGTTTATAGCTGCACAATTCACAATTGCCAAACTATGGAAACAGCCAAGATGTCCATTAACAGATGAATGGATTACAAAACTATGGGATATGTACAAAATGGAATTTTACGCAGCCATAAAGAAGAACAAAATTATGTCATTTGCAGGGAAATGGATGGAATTAGATAACATTATGCTTAGTGAGATTAGTCAGTCACAAAAAGTGAAAAGTCGGATGCTCTCCCTAATATGCGGAAGCTAGGGAGAAAACGGGACATAGGAGGGACTCCAGACAAAGATGAAGAAAACAGATGAGTAAAGAAGTTGACCTAGCTGAGGGAGATGGGAGGGGGGAAGAGGGAAACACCCTAATGCACATGATGTACATATATAAATTTATCAACGTCAATTACTATGCTGAGCACGAGAAAGGAAGGGAGGGGGAGGGTAGGGGGTGGGAATTGGGGGAGGGATAATTGAACGATGTATGCATGTATACTTCTACTACCCTGAAGCCCATCAAGATGTGTGAGTACAATGCACCAATAAAAATTTAAAAAAAAAACTTAAATGATTTTAAAAATAGTCAATAGTTTCAAATGCTTTATATTGGTTAAATTAAAATAGAACTGAACAATTCAATACACATTTCATATCAGTTAGGAAATGATAGTTTTATTCAAAGGTTGTAAATAGAAGCAATATCTCCAAATGTGTGTCACCCATAGAAGGGACAAAGTAAACAGAGATGGTAATTTGCATGGTAGAGAAACTGAGTAAGGGATGGAAACTGAGAAGTAGGTAGAAGAGTTCATGGTTAAGTGTTATTTACTTATAGCTTTGACATTTATATTTGGTATTTATATTTCTACTTTAGGTGATTATTCATAGTTTTATGTATTCTTCAAACTTCCACAGGTTTCCCAGATGATAGCAAAGAATATGGCAAGGGACAGAGGGATTGCAAATATTGGAGAGAAGAAAAATAAATAATTGAGTAAGGTCATAGAATTAGTGAAAGTGAACATACCAGCTCTGAGATGAAGGAACTTAAAAGTAGATCAGAGGATTTAAAAAAAAGACCATAGATTTGTAGGTAGACATGCAAGAATCTTAACTATTGTCTGTTAAAGTCATTTTTTCTAAGTCACTTTTGCACTTGTGTTTGTATTGGACATGACATGGAATTCAGAATCATCCAAGTTCAAATTTTAGCTACTGCTTACCAGCCAAGGGACCTAGATCAAATGACACCTATAAACATTACTTCTCTCATTTAAAAATTGAGACAACAATTTCTAGCATTAAGAGTGCCTGTGATAATTAGATGAGATGGTGTTCACAAAATTACTTAATAGAGAATGTGGCAAAATAAAAGAAGATGAGCAAATGTTTGTTCTAGTAGGGCACACGAGGAAACAATGTGCTTGCTTAATTTTTTCAATGAATTTACCTTAGATAGCTGAAAGAAATATTTGCTATGACTTTGGTTATAAAGAACTCTATTACTCATATTAAAATATATTTAATTTTTAAAATAAAATCTTTCCTTTTAGGAACTCTCTTAGATAATGGAACAAGCATTTACATGAAATAACAAATGTGTTTTTAATTGCTTATTTATTTTTCTGTATCCCACGCCTATGATGGATGATTCAATATAAGAATGTTTTCTAAATTATGCCCAAATTAATGGTAACAGAAATTTTGCTGCATTAATCTTTTTCAAATATAGTTGGGTACAGTTATTTCGTCTCTTCCTTTCCCTTATTTTAGTCCCATTTAAAGCAAGACTGGTTTGAAGGAGAAAACCCATACTTTTGCCTTCCTGGCAGTATTTTCCAATGATGGCAATAAAGAATAAAATTTGAATTTTTAGAATATTCCTTGTTTAAACATACATCTCTGGATTCCTTATAAGTTTTAGGAACACATTCTTTGCTTGCTAGTTCTCCTCCACAACTTTTCTAAACAAATTCCTCATGAAATACAAAATGCCCTCTCACTGCCAGACACTTCAAAAACAAAAATAGAAAAGTGTTCAATTAGGAAAAAATACTTTAAAATAATGAAATAAATAGAATGTTAAAAGTCTTATCAAATTACCAGACTTTCGAGCCATAAATTTATCTTTATAAAATTTATTTAAATTTATACAATATATAAATATATCTTCTATACTTCCCCATCACCCTACTCCTCCAGCCCCCTAAATAACAAAAATTATCAAACAAATACTTCAAAATGCTCTCTTGCTTTGTTTTATTCCATTTCTTGGTCAAGATATCTGTATTTACCTAATCACCCACATCTTGGATTGATTTTTAACTACTTCCTTTCCTTATAATCACCCACCCATGCCTTGTATTCAGACACTAAGCCCTACTGACTCCCTTTTTACAGATATATTTAAGATATTTTTCTATTTTTTCCAATAACATGATATTAGAATTCGCTGAATATTTTTTTTTTGCCTAGACTACTGCATCATTGCTCCAACTCACTTCTTGCAAAATTGTCTTCTACCCAACTCACTTTTCCATATCATATGTATTATTATTAACTCCTTAAAAACCCTCCAGTTTCTTCTCATGGATTCTTAAATAAAATTTAAGTCCCCTAACATTGTATGTTAGGACATTCATGTTCAATTTTTTTTCTAACCACTTTTTGGACCTCAGTTCCTGCCATTCCATATATACATATATATATATATATATATATATATATATATATATTATACTTCAGCAGTAGAGATCTATTTACTATTCTCAAAATTTGTTTTGCATCTCCTCCAGAGTTCTCTTAACATTCAGTTCATTCTTTTGTTTTTCACCATATAACTACTTGCTCTCTGAACCAAACCACAGAAAATCGGAAGTTGCTCAACAACAAGAATATTCTTATTACCCTTTTGTCTTATTCTTCCTTATATATTTGTCCGACACACAAGTAAGACATAAATATCATTCAATTTTTGCTGAATGCATGAAGTAATGAAGACATACACGAATAGGTTTTTGAATAGATAAAAGAAAAACATCATCCAATGTTTTAATGAGGTTATACCGTTAGATCATAATCATGGCCTTTCTATCCTATTGCTTGTCTAAAACTCGTTTCTAGAAAATGCCCTTAACTTCTCTAAGATCCTAACTCATTTATAAATATTCTAAATCTTAAGGAGAAATATATATCCATTTCTTTTTAATACAAAAATGTTCTATATATGCGATGGTTAATTTTATGTGTCAACTTAATTAGACTCAGATTATTTCTGTGTCTGTGATGGTGTTGCTGAAGAGATTAGCATATGATGTGAATTTAGTAAAGCATATTTCCCTTATCAATATGAATAGATATCATCCAAAATGTTGAGGACCAAACAGTTTTTACCACATTTCCACTACATCTCCATTAACCCACCTGTTTGGCCTGTGCAAAAGACAGATGGATCTTGGAGAGTACCAGTAGATTTTCATCAGTTTGATGAGGTGGTAACTCCAATACCAGGTGCTATATCAGGTGTACTTTTATTGCTTGAACAAATTTACACATCTTCTGGTCCTTAGTATGTAGCTATTGGTGTAACGAATGTTTTTTCTCAATTTCTGTTATTTAGTAAATATTAGTAGAGGTAGTTTGCTTCCAGATGGCAAGGCCAACAATACACTTTAAGTGTCCTGTGTCTCCAGGCCTCGGTCATAATTTAGTTCAGAGAGATGTGGATCACCTTTACCTTCCATAAAACACCATAGTGATCTATTACATTGGTAACACATGCTGGGTGGACCTCGCAACTAAGAAATAGTAAGTATTCTAGATTATTTCTTGTCCGAGGGTGGGAAATAAATCTGCCAAAACTTAGGAACCTAAGTTCCTAAGTTTTGTGGATATGTGGAAATATGTGGAAGGGATATATGGAAGGGATATGTGGAAATATCCCTTCTAAAGTAAAGAATACTTTCTTGCATTTGCCTCCTCCTATAACCAGAATTAGGCACAATGCCTTTGTGCTCTTTGGATTTGGGGAGCAACATATTACTTATTTCTGTGTGTTCATTTGGTCCATTTACTAAGTGACCTGAAAAGTTGGTAGTTTTAGCTCAAGTATAGAATAAGAGAAGGCTCTCCAACAGGTCCGGGAGAGATACTCTGCTGTTTGGACCACATGATGCAGCAGATACAAAAGCTCCTAAAGTGTCAGTAGCAGATAGGGATGCTTTGGGGGTCTTTGGCAGGTCCCTGTAAGTGACTCATACCACAGTGGATTAGGATTTGGGGGCAGATCTATGTCATTCTCTGCACATAACTACTCTCCTATAAGAAACAGCTCCTGAACTACTAATTTGTTTTAGTAGAGACTGACTGCCAACAGATTATCATGTGACCTGATTTAAAAATAGTTCTGCATGATATGCAAAGTGAACAGCTGCAGCACGACTGTCCCTTTCTAGGATGTCCCTGAAGGACAGTGGTGATGGGAAATATTCCCAGTGGGCAGATCTTTGTACATTGAAGTTGGTTGTGCAATTTACTTAGGATAGTGGCTAGACATATAATTGTGTATCAATCATGGTCAATCAAGAACTCTAGCCAATGGTTTAGTTGAATAGTCAGGGACTTGGAAGGAACATGATTAGAAAACTGGTGACATGGAAATTTAGAGAAAAAAATTGCCTCTTGGAATGAGGAAACACGTAAAATTGTTTGTGTTCTTTGTGAATGCTCACCAAAAGAATACTGTAGCAAAGGAATATTTTAATATTCAGGTTAATAGCATGAACTTCTCTTTGAATACCAGCCAGCCAATTTCCCCATGCAAAATAAGATGTATTGACTTTATATCATAGTATTTTAATACTGCTAATTTTATTTTTGCATACTGGGGATTAAACCCAGGAACATTCTACCTCTGATCTAACCTATCAGCCATTTTTATTATTTTTTAAATTTTGAAATGGGGTCTCACTAAGTTGTTGAAGGTCTCACTAAGTTGCTGAGGCTGTCCATGACCCTACAATCCATGTCCAGCCTAATATTGCTATTTTACATAATAGTATTTAAGTTATGGGATATTAGTATGGTCTGAATATTTGTTTCTCCCCAACATTCATAGGTTGAAACCTAATCCCCACTGTCCTGGTACAAGGAGGTGGGACCTGGAGGTTGTGCCTAGGTCATGAGGGAAGAGCCCTTATGAAAGAGATCAGTGACCTAATAAAAGAGACCTAAAGAACCTTGTTTGTCCTTCCACCTTATAAAAGCCCAGTGAGGATTCACCATCAATAAGGAAGGAGCTCTCACTAGATGCTTAATCTGCAAATGCTTTGATCTTGGATTTCCCAGGCTCCATAACTGAAAAATAAGTTTATTTTGCTTATAAACTACTCAGTTTATGCTATTTATTATTTATTTATTTTTATTGATTTATTTTTGGTATTGGGGATTGGACCCAGGGACATTCTACCTCTGAACTACACCCCCAGCCCTTTTTATTTTGAAACAGAGTCTTCTTAATTTGCCGAGGGTCTCACTGAATTGCTGAGGCTGGCCTTGAACCCATAATTTTCCTGTTTCAGCCTCCCAACTGGGAGGCTGGGATTACAACCTGTGGTACTCCTGTTTCAGACTTCCTAGTACTGGGATTACAGGAGTACACCACTGTGCTTGACTCAGTTTATGCTACTATTATAGCAACTCAAATGGACTAAGATAATATCAAGGAGGAGAGTAAACATAACCCAAATACTTTATATTTTCTTTTGGAGAAAGAAATTATGTTTTTGTTTATACCCAGGATAGTTGTATTAAACAGAATTATGACCCTGTTGCTGTATTTATTTGGGGATTAAATATCATTTATAGAGATGTGTATGGGATTAATGTTGACAAGGGGTAGAGTTGTGATGGTTAGTTCTATGTGATAATTTGAATGTATTATAGTATGCCTCTGGTTATTTCTGTGTGTATCCATGATTGTATTTCCTGAAGAGAATAGCATTTGAATTGGTTGACTGAGTAAAGTAGATCACCCTCCCTAATGTGGGTAGTCATTGATGACCAGAACAGAACCAAAAAAGGGAAATATTTAATTTGCTCTTTCTGCCTGTTCGAGTTGGACGATCAGTCTGCCATTGGCCTAAAATGAGATGGATACCATTGACGTTCCATTTCCTTAGGCCTTGGGAATGGGATTAAAATTTATACCACTCACTCTTCTGGGTCTCCAGCTTACAGATGCTAGATTTGGGGTCTTCCAATCCTCCATAATTATGTGAAACAATTCCTATCCATACCTATTTGTTCTATTTCTCTGGAATACTCTGACTGATACAACAGGCTTCTAGACTCTCTTAGTTTGACAGTTTTATTTGATTGTCAAGAAAATAGAAAATTCTAGTTGCCTGTCTTCTGAAGTGCAATCTGCTTTCAGAGCCCAAATGTTTATTACACATTTAACCGTGAACTATGCTATAGTGTTGTGATTCTTTTTCCTGCTCTTTTTTCATTTATTTTACCAATTCCTTATATATAATCAGTAGTGACATTTAAAGTTGTTAGTGTCTAAATACTGAGGTGCAATTGGGGATGCTGGCACACAAGGATGTTTTAGTTGAACCTTTTTCCATCCTCTTAAATGTGTGTCCAACTGGTTTGGAACTACCCTATAAAGCATTTTATAATACAGAAAAAGATAAGCAACATTTAACTCTTACTTTATTACTCTGAAATTATAAAGTATAAAATATTAAGTTTTAATAGTACTATTTTAGTGTCTTATCACTTTTCATATATAATATTAAATATATAGGTTAGGAAATTATCTCTTTGAAACTAATGGAAATCCAGACCCAAAATGTATAGCAGATGAGACCATGGTGCTAAATGCTACATGGCTTGTCAGTGCCCTTTCATTGTCTTACCCCTCCCCAAAAGTTATTAGCATTCCATTACTTTGCAATTCATCAGCATCTCCAAACCACCTAATAATGATTAAAAAATAAGCTAGAAGTTGACTTGTTATTAATTTTAGATACATAGAATATTCATGAGTTATTCGATTACTATTCTTATGTATTTAGAACTCTCTTAATAACTACTTTTGGAAAAATAATTGACTTGGTCATTCAATCTGAACATGCATTAGATGGTTATTAAACCCAGACACATGTCTAGAGAATTCAAATATCCAATCTGCATTAAAATTGAAATACAAAATCAACCTCCTATTCATAACATAATTATACTGTGTTTTGACAAGTGTATCATCATAATCTGAGGATCGGGTTTGAATGTGCAACTATTTTTTTTAATATCCAGGAACATGTTTGCCTGTTTATCAGATAATTTGTTATTACAAATGTCTATGTGCCTATAATAAAAATGCTCTCATAAATTCAAGAAATCCTCAAATAATTTGACAATGTGGTCTCAATACTAAATATACATTATTATTCAACTGATTAGTATACTCCCCATAGGTGAGACTACTGTCAGTGTATTTATTAGTGTCAGAAGAAATGACAGGGCACATAGTAATAGGGTTGATACATTGGGAAGATAATATTTTCATAAGGGGTTTCATCCTGAAAGTCATCCCCTGCTATTGTAAAAGTTAGGAGTTAGATCTTGGATAGTCAGTGAGGGAAGGGACCTTGGAGATAAAGAGTTAATAAAAAGAAACCACATCTAGGCCTCCCTAGAAATAAATGCATCTGTGCTCTGTCTATTAGACCTGGACACAGACAAGCAGAGCCAGAATTTCCAAGAATGTCAAAAACCAAGGACACATGGGTACTAGTCACCGGCTCATGAACTGTTACAGTGTGTAGATAGGGGAGTAAGAATATAGAACAAACAGTCTTCTGGCCTTGGGGAGTTAACGGTCCTAAAATGATAAGTTAACTGAGTCAAGAAAAAGTGTAATAAATCAAGAGCTTGCTTTCATTGATCAGCGTGTGGACAAAGGGGCTTCTACCAAATATAAACTATATATCCGACATCAATATTTTCAACCCACTCAGGACCCCTCCCTTGTGTAGGGGAGCTATTCTGTCTCTCTATTCTCTATCTTCCTTGACTTAAAATAAAACTTTCATAGTCTTACATATGCCTTTCTCTTAGTCCATGACTTCAAAAGGAACACTGGAATTAAGCTATAATTGGGAGAATGTCCTTTCATTTATTCATTAATTATAAAACTCCCATTCCCATGTGAAAAATTAACTTCAAATTAAGTTATTAAGTAAGTCATTCACCAAGCATTTTTGTGTGTCTATTATGTATAAACACAGTGGAAGAAAACATAAATTTAAAGATGAATGAGCTAAGATTTGCCCATACCTTTTAGTCTTTATTCCAAAGAATAAGACACTTGGATTTTTTTTCTCAAAAACTAACTTCATTGTGATTAAAAATCTGAAACTATGGAAAGCTGCAATAGCATTAAAAAAGGAACTCTGATGTCAGTGAAATAAGTGGAGTTTTCTTTGTGGTGGTGACATTCAGTCTGACATCTAAACAATGACTAAAGGTGAGATACTTGAGAAATGGAAGATGGTTGAGATGGTTACAGGTTCAGGAATATCTCATACAAGGTCCCTGAGGCTAAACATGATATTTGAAAATCTCAAAAAGAAAGAATAAAAAGAGCCTGCATGACTGGCTCACAGAGAATTAATGGAAAAATAGTTGAGTAATTGGAGATAGGCTTTTAGAAGAAGTCAGAAAATGGAGGTCCTTGCATTTCATATTTAGCCACATTTTTCTTAAGAAAAATTAAAAGGATTTAATAAGGTCTAGCTATATCAGATTGTGAAATGTAGGCCAGTTCATTGTCTTTGTTTTTCATTATTGGGAAATTGAATTTCTTCCTCAGAAGCTGTGTTGGTGGACTGCTAGAACAGTAGGCATGATATTCCCTAAATTTGAGAATGGAAATCCTACAGAAGTATGTGAGACAGTAAAATACAGAACAGTTGCCAACACTGGTAAAGATAAACCTAAAGATTCCAATATAATTTCATCCACAAGGTGGATGACCAGGTCTTATGTTGCTGGCTCTGAAGAGTGGTTATGGCAGCAACAAGGTCAGTGTTAGTCAGGGGCAGGACACATTATTGAGACTTATAGCCTGCATTCTGAAACCAGGATCACTTTCTTTTACCTGGGGAAGAAACCTGACCTACCTCACAAAATAAATAATATTGTCATCCTTTCTTGTCTTCTGTGCCTTGAGAACTTTTTCTGACTACCCATAAAAAAATATAAAGTCTAATTTTCTGGTCACAAATGAGGAGTTCCATTAATATATGTCTTCCCACATTTCTTTCTAATCTTTCTATTTGTTTTATTTTTTCCAAATGTTTGATTTTCCTATCAAATAATTATTCATAGATACTTCATCTCAAGCTTTCTCTCCTTTGAGGTAAAAATGAAAACAGATTTGACTTTATTTAACATTATTTAGAATTTATTTAAAAGTGTGATTTCATTGCTCTTGTAGTATACTTTTGGCCAGTGCAAGTAAACTGCATAGGCTGTACATCTGTAAATCAGGTCCAGGTATTTTTCTTATTAGACAGGTTGCCATAATATTACTAATGATGTTATGTGTGTCTTTCAAGAGGACACACAATGGGGCAGCAGGAATAAAATTGAAGTTGTCAATCAACTCCATATGTAAAGTTCTTGTGCCTATTAAAGGCATACTTAAAACAATACTGTATCACCACCTTTACTTTATCATAAAGCTCTTCTAGGAATGTCTAAATTTATTGCTAAGAGTATGCAATAACACCCATCAGCATGTGTGACTCAGGCTGGACAAAAAGCTTATACCCATGGTTAAGCATTTTCCATGAGCAAGAAAAAAAAAACTATCTCTCAAAAGAACATACTTACTTGTTCAGAAAGAACAAATATTTTTCTTCAATCCTTGGGAGATACTACTGTACCTATTCTTTTTGAATTAACCATATAGTTAAACCAAATCTGTTTCACCAAAGCAGATTAAGCAACACTAGACTTGTGGGGTTAGCAGATGAATGATAAGCTGTATCCACTGCATCCTCTATCAACCAGAATGTTTTTTGGGCTACTTCAAAAGCTAGCCTCCCATGACTCTAAAAAGTCAAATAATAAAAAAGCTGGAGGTATCAGATAATCCAACTTAAAATATCCTGCAAAACTGTAGTAATCAAAACAGCAGGGCACTGGCATGTAAATAGATGCACAGCTCAATAAAATAGAATAGAGTACCCAGAAATAGCATTTACAATCAACACATTCTTACCATAGGTGCCAACAATATACATCGCAGATAGGACAGCCTCTTCAATAGATGGTGCAGGGAAAACTAGATATGCAAAAGACTAAAGCTTGATTTCCATCTCTCACCATATACAAATGTTAACTCAAAATGGATCAGAGTCCTAAATGTAAGATATAAAATTACTAGTAGAAAACACAGAAGATAGCAGATACCATGTATGCTGTGGTAAGTCATTTGCCTTTTTGTGGTACTGGGGATTGAACCCAGGGGCATTCTACTACTGAGCTGTGCCACCAGTCCCTTTTATTGTTATTTTTTTATTTTGAAACAGGGGCTCCCTAAGTTACTGAATGCTGGTCTTGAACCTGTGATTCTCCTGTCTCAGCCCAAGTACTGGGATTACAGGTGTGCACAACACCTAGTTCATTTGCATTTTAAAGGATGAGAATTCTCATAAAGACGTTGGTACCTGTCACCAAGGAATAATTTGGGATCTAGTCGTGTTGGAAATTTTGAGATATCTACTCCACAATGAAGGACACGTTTCTGCATGTTATTTCTTAGATAACTAAAGCAAGTCATCATTTCTTGATAAGATTTACAGAAAATTTGAAGCACTTAGAAGGGACTTAGAAGGGAAGAAGAAGAAATCTTTAGATGGACAAAGAAGGTGACCTAACTGAGGGAGTTGGGAGGGGGGTCGAGGGAAACACACTATAGCACATGATGTACATACACAAACCTATAAGACTCAATCACTATCTGGAGCATGAAGGGGAGGGAAGGGTGAGGGAATGGGGTGGGATTGGAGGGAGGGCTAAATGAGCAATGATGTTGATACCCTGACATATATCAAAATGTATAATTACAATGCACCAATAAATGAACATAAAAAAGAAATAA